>JAHXMU010000636.1:792784-902698 GCA_019455685.1 Philornis downsi
CTATTTTCAAATTTCGTGAGTTACGTATGCTCGATTTTCCCATTTTTTTCTGTTATGTTGGTACACATGTCTGTTATATATGTTGACAATATCAGCCATTTTGGATTGTCAGTTTGTTTTTGACAGATAAAAAGGTTAGTCGTGTTTTGTTGTGCTCTTCGATTTTTTCGAAAAAATGGATCAAAGAAACTGTATTAAGATTTGTGTAAAAAAATATATTAAATGTGCAAGGACATCTGAAATGTTGACTGTGGCGTTTGGCTACTTCTATGAGCAGCATAGTCTACTATGAGCAGAACACAAGTTCAATTGTGGTATAACCGGTTTAAAGAAGGCCGAGAAGATGTCAATGACGATGCTCGTCCTTGTCGCCCGAGCACGTCAACAACCGATGAAAACATTGAAGCAGTAAAGAAAATGATTTTGGATAATCGTCGAATCACTATTAGAGAGGTTGCTGATGATGTTGTCATATCGTTCGGCTCATGCCAAGCAATTTTTACGAATGAACGTGCGGCAGCGAAGATTGTTTCAAAATTGCTACATTTTGAGCAAAAACAATGTCACATGGGCATCGTTTAGGAGCTGTTAAACGTCGTCAACGACGATCTATATTTCCTCAAAAAAGTCATAACTGGTGACGAATCATGGGTGTATGGCTATGACATTGAAACCAAAGCCCAATCATCCCAATGGAAGTGCCCAGAAGAGCCAAGGCCGAAAAGAGCACGTCAAATTCGGTCAAATGTGAAGGTTTTGCTCACTGCTTTCTTCAATTATTTTTTAACTTTCGTTACTGAACCAGAACCAAAATATAGAAGGCGAGACGGGGAAGTTCAGCCCTAATAAAGACCTAAAAACAATAGACTTATGTTGTAGGCAAACACGGCATCCAACTTTTTGAAAAAAGCTTAACTACTGTACTACGTCACATGTTGATTATGTCGACTTTATTGCTTACCACTTGATGAATTCCGCATACAAATTGCCGGTAAATAGTTAAAACATACTGCTTATCAAATGCTTAATAAACGGAAGTCATGCTGTCAGTATTCAAAGAATTTATTGGTTTGCCTTCATATTAGAAATGTAACTTACAGCATTTCTAAATTGAAAATTATCCAAAATAAAATCGAAATTTTCTCAATTAGAAGACGAAAAACCCATATGTAATTATTGTTTTCCCTCGCATCCAATGCGAATTTTGCATTTCAATTATTCATTTAGTAATATTCTAAACAAAGTTTCAATAAAATGTTAAATTTCGAGTAGAAGATCTCAATAACCAATTTTTTAATTTTTTTATTTTTTACCCTAAATTACAATTTCAAATTACTACTTATATGATAATTCCTCAGTATTAAATGCAGGTTCTTAATTTGAGTCATTTAATTCGCATTTTCAATTGGATATTTTACTGAGATCTTCCCTAACTTTCAACTCCATTGTTAAACACTAGATTCTATTCAATTTTTAACTCGCTTAAGAAGAGGCATCGTTCTTCTAACTAATAATTATCAGGGTCACTCTAAGTTTAACTTCCGGAGGAGGAGAGTTTTGAAAGAGCACTTAAATTGCTTGTTCAATTTTATCGATTTATACAAAATTGTTTCAATTTTTCGAAAGTGTAACTTGAAATACTATTGAAATGAGTATTGAGTATTGCGAAATAAGTATGAAAAACCGTCTATAAACACGGTTCTCCAATTAGTACAGCCTCTTATCCTAGGAAAGTTAATTCTAGAATAGCCCTGCTTATTAAAAATATATGTATTTTCGTCGAAAAAGAAACTATTTGCATTAATACACACAAGAAGTAAACATCGAAATTTTCTTTTATTTGTTAATATTTCCATGTATATAAAAACTTGATTTGATAAATATAAATTTTGTTTTTTTTTCGTTTCTTGAAAGTGACTGAATTGAACGAAAACTTAAAATTAGAAAGAGACTTTGGTTCTTAAACAACAACCAGGAAAAAAGTATTTTTGGCAATTTTTAACAATTAAGTTGTAAACATTAGATTAACAACAGTTTCAAAATTGTAGTGATTAAAACGAAATTTTTATAAAGAACGACGAGGACAAAACAAAAAGAGAAACGACATATTTTTGGATACAACACAACATTTTGGCTTAAAATCGGGGACGACAAAAATAAACAGGAACCAGGAAACCAGAAATATATCTAAATACTTTTAAGAAAGAAAGAAGTCAAAGAAATCAAATTGTGATCAAAAAATATTTATAAAAAAATGTAACGTAAAAATAAACAACATAAATTTTAGGCAAAAAATACACACCCATAAGAACTCAGTAAAATATTGTATTGAATGAGTTTAAAATGAGAAAAAAATACTTTTTTTATTTAAGGTTTAGATATAAATGAATTTTTTAAACCATATTTCTTTTCATATTTTTTACAAATATTTAGTTTTTTTATTTAAAAAATTATAAATGTGCAAATAAAATAAAACTATTACAACTAATTATAATATAACTAATTAATAAGTAGAATTAATACCTAATACCTACATACATAATATATATATATACATACATATATATGTATATACATATATATTTCCAAATTCAAATCTCCGTGTGCTACTTTTACTTCAAAATATAAAACATTAAAAATATTTACAACAATAAAAACAACCGAACTAAATGAATCCATTACAAATTAATAAAACATTTATAAAAATAAAACAGTACAGAAGGAAACACTACGTAAATGTATGCATTTTTTTGCTAACTATTTAATTCATAATATCAATAAAAACAAATAAAAATAAAATAAAAGAAAATAACAATGACATTTCTCAAATATCATTCATTACAACTAATTTTTGTATGGCTAAATTCATGAGTATTCTAATTGAAACTTAACCATAAACAAGTCACATCAATGTAATTTCAAAACAATTAGGTTCTTCTTCGTTTTTTTATTTAATGAATAAAGAACTAAATAAAATAAAAAAAACATGATTTTCTTTCTAAAGAAAATATGATGATGGGAGTTGTTTTAAATTTTGCGAAAGTTATTGCAAAACTGCATATCGATAGCATTTAAAAGAGGAAAATTATTGTGTAAAACTTCTAAACTATTAATGCAGTCGTTATAGAGGGGATATTGGGATATTTTTAGAATATAGCGATAAGAAATAATCTATTTTAACCCATTTCAAAGATTTCTTATCTCATACTGTTCTAAAGATATTTAAACAATAAATTGAAATTAAAAAATTTACATTACAAAAATGTTCGAATAAATAAAAATGGCATAAACAAACTGCGGATTTTTCATTTTGGCAATATTTAAATGACGGTATTACAACGTTTTAAAAATACAAAACACAAAACAACATATGCAAAAATGAGAAAATATTTTTGCAATTTTGGAGTCTTAACTTTAAAAACCATCAAAGCAATCGTGGCGCAATGATTAGTAAATGCGGCTATCTTTCCTACGATCTTGGGTTCAATCCCTAACACAGCCATCTATCTTTTTGTGAGTGGTGGTCACCTCGACAAGTATGAGGAACACTTCGAGTAGTCGATTAATCGACAAGTCTAGTTACTGTATGTCTCATCTCATCATATCTCATCTCTCATCCATCTAAAAATAGAATGCATGAAAACACACTGAATGCGACAACCTCCTCACCCATATGCAATGGAATTTTTTATTATTATGACAAAGATATATATGCGTAATCGTTTAGATTATCGTTTAATTAACGTGAATGGCATGCTAACTTCGAAGCGAAATAGGTCTTTGTGGACCACGATTTAAGGATAAAAAAAAAAACAAATTCCTTTCCATCCTATAAATTAGCTTTGGAGAGCTTCGCAGATTCATTCTTTCGCAATGAGATCTACAGTTTAACCCTGATTTCGAACGTCAATTTCGGCTCGTCAGATTACTCTATCGCCAAATACATCGACATGAACACCGCTCAAATAATGATAAATCATCATATCATATGAACAATGCCGTATGTTCTAACCAGCATGCCAATTACGACTAAATGATGGTTTAAGGACACGCAAGATCTTGGCAATTAATCAATTTTTCTTAATTTTTCTGTTTTTTTCTATCTCTCGAAAAATAAAAACAAATTATTAGTTGCGCAACTAATTTCCCTCTGTCTGCCAATAGATGGCGCCAGCTGTAAGTGCTAGTCGATTCTGCCATAACCTAAACGTCATGAGTCAAGCCTAGGCATATGGTAAACATACCGCCTCGACACAATACTGATTTTCTTTTTACGTCATATTCTTTCGGTTGTATGAATATGTATGATTTTGTGCCAAATAATCGTCATATACGGGAAGTATCGATGTTCTTCTTTCAATGGAATAAAACGGCGACTACAGTTCATCGAGAGCTTCAAAACGTTTACGGGGATCCGTTCGCGTGAAGGAAGACGAAAAACCTTCGAAGACACGGAATTGACGGCATTGCTTGATGGTGATGCTTGCAGAAGTTACCCGCCAAGCCATTTCCAAGCGATTGCAAGGAACTTAAGTTCCTTATGAGTTGAAGCCAAGGACATTCAGCGTTGTTTTTTCACCTGTGAACAACTGCTTCAACGAAAAAAAAGAAAGGGATTCTTCATCGTATTGTAACGGGTGATAAAAAATAGATATATTACAGAAATCCAAAGACCGGTTGCCCGGTCATGCTTTTACGTCGTCGCCTCGGCCTCTGTATTTGGTGGAACCAGGTCGGCACGAGCTGTTGAAACCAAGCGAAACCAATACTGGCGATCGGTATCGACTTCAATTAATGCGATTGAGCCGAGTCCTACACGAGAAACGCCCATAATACGCGGAGAGTCACCTCACGTGGCCAAGCCCGTTAAAACCTATCTGGAAACGCTGAAATGAGAAGTCTTACCCCATTCGCCATATTCTCCAGATATTGCGCCGTCCGATTATCACTTGTTTCGTTCGATGGCACTCCGTGTGGCTAAGCAGCAGTTCCACTCATATGACGACATAAAGGAATGGTTAGATTCGTGGATAACCTCAAAAGATGAACAGTTTTACCGTGACGGAATTCGAGCTTAGCCAGAAAGGTGGAAAAAAAGTATTAGCAAGCAATGGGCAATTTTTTCAATGAAAACATGTTTTCATAACAAAATTGCATTTTTATAAAAAAAAACAGCGAGAACTTAGTGGCGCATCTAATACATTGTTACAGCGTCGCCCTCAAGTCAAGGATAATTCAAATTCGATTCTACTGGCTCAGTAAACAATCAGCCAACATCCCTATGTCAACGAAACGTAAAATCTGCCGGAAATATCGTTGCTGTCCGTGTCTTTTACTACTAAAAGACGCTCCTCCTAATCCTGACGTTGCCTGCATTCACACGATAGCACAATAAGCCTTGGAACAGTTCCTGATACGATGCATAACATCAAATTGGGTCTGGGGAATAACTCGGTGCTATGTTTGACAACGCTGTATACAATTATAATGTATGATAAGAACGCTATAAAGGAGAGAAAACAGAGGAAAACAACGGAAGAGTAAGGATATAACAAGCTTCGAGGATGAGGTGAAATCTGAAATATCTACAAGGGGTAAAAGGTAATGATTAACGTACGTGGCTCCTATACTATAAGAACTCTGATATGAACCTGATCACGAATACGCAGAGTGAGTTACAACCATAAGAAGAGAGTTTCTATTAGTTGCTGGTTCCGGATGACAGCGCAAGCAACAAAATCTAATCACTTTTCGGCAATGGCATAAACCGACCACCACCAAGCCAAAATAAAATCAGAAAGCAATACCACAACTTAAGAAAAATGTGCGGGTATTGACTTCCTGACGGCGGAGCTATTTAAAACCGATGACAATTAGTTGATAACGAGCACGGATCAGTTAGTAAAACAGATTTAACTCAAAGAATATAATAAATCCCCCATGACTTAAATCTCAGCGCATTTTGATTTGCTTTGACGAAGTTTGTCTGCCGACTATCGGAGTACCAGTTTTTTGTATATCGCTTATAGATATGAATATAAAAGACTAAAACCTACATACTTTATTAGACCTGGTAATTAGATTTTACCAGTGTGCATTTAGAATTAACAAATTTGTCTGCAGGTATTAGCATTATCGCAAATCTTGAAGAAATATATAGAGAAACAAATTGTGAGTGTCGACAGTCGATACGACAGAATTGGTGTGAGTAAGAGGCCGGTTCTCAGTCATCCCAGGAATAAGATCTGAGAGAGCTTCCCACATTCAGTGAACTTACATGCATTCTATTTTTAAACGCACATAATGGGTCCACAGTTGACCAGCGATTTCGAGCATCACAGTTTGAGAAGCCTTTACTAGACTTATCGATTACTAAAGTAATCGAAGTGTTCCTCAGACACATCGAGGTGATCGCTGCTTAAATAATGAGGGCGGTCGTATGGGGGATTGAACCCGCGATAATGCAAACAATAGCCGCGCGTACTAACCTTCACGACACGGTCGGCAATTTTTGTAGGGTAACACTAATTCGCAAGAAGTACTCAGTAAGCATTATGAAGAAGTCCGCAATAAACACGACTGAGACATTGTGGATCAAAAGTGCGAGATGTGCCTGCAATTTTCTCAGGCATTAAGAAGGACTCAATAGTGGGTCTAACAATTTTATTTGTTTGAACGAACAAACAGTGTTCAATTGGACAGATGGGCTCCACCGCTAATAAAACTAGTAATGTTAGCCTGGAAATTAGAAGACGAGTATTGCCTGAAACCAAATACAATTGCAGACACGGCGAGCGATTTTATTACGAAGACTATCTGTATTGAAAACACCGCAATATCATCACACAAGCAAATGCTTCACTTCTCTTCGAGAAAAATACTCCATAAAATTTATGAACGTTGATAGTAATGTTAACGAAGGCTGTCGTCATGATATGAATCAGGAGCTGTATTAGCAGTATAACGACAACGACATGGTCAACGTATCAAAATAACGTCTTTACGAGAATGGGTCAAACAGTGTGGATGGATTTCAGCAGAAAAATTAACTCGAAAAGGGTGACCAAAATCTCTACTGGAAGGACCAGGCTTTTGAGACAGTGCCAAAACTGGATGGAAAATTTTATTCTAAACTAAATAATAGCTTTAGTTCAATTATACATATTACACCTAACTTTGAAATAAACACAATTTTAAATCATTTGAAATACATTTCATTTCTAATGAAATCAATTTCAATTCGATCAAATTACCTAGTCCTGCCATATGTTCTGTTACAAATATAAAACGCGATAAAAAAACCAATATTCATATTATATTCAAAATTATTTCATTTATTAGAAGACAATATTGGTTATTAAAAAAAAATTGTGTTCGCTCGTAATGGCCGCCTTTTGCTTTAACAAATGGTGTGGCCATTGGGCTATAGCCGCACGTACGATTTCCATGGAGATCGAGGATGCTGCTCTGGTTAATGCTGTTTTAAGGCTTCCCAAATTTCTGTGGGGAGTCTTGCAAGCCATATTCTCAATTCTGACCACAAAGCATAATCCAGTGGATTGAGATCTGGACTCCCTGATCGCCAATCTTCTGCTGCTATAAAGCCAGGAATATTAACTATGAGCCACTTCTGCGTGGTTTTAGCTTTGTGCGCAGGAGCAGAGTCCTGTTGGAAGATCCATCTACGTCCATTGAAAAGGGTATTGGTCAAACCCTTCACAACACCCTCTAACACATCTTTTTGGTAAACCTTTACGACCTTTTCACAGAAATGGAGGGATGTGACACCATGGTGGGAGACCCCCCACCAAACCATTACGGAAGAGGGATGATGGCCACGTTGAACCCTTGGAACAACTTCTTTCGCTTCCTTAGATGAAGTGGCATAAATCTTGTCATTTTGTTTGTTGAAAACTTCTTCCACGGTAAAAATGTTCTCATCCGTAAACAGAATGTTTTCATGGCCATTGTCCGCGTGCCACTGCAAAAGTCGCTTGCATCTTTCCAGCCTAATTTTTTTTAGCTGAGGAGTTAGAAGATGCCCCGTGGACCGACGATAGGCTTTTATATGCAGATTATCCCGAATCAGCCTAGGCATGGATCTGGTTGATATATCCAATTCCTTGGACATGATTTTCTGCTTTCTAAGGGGATTTCTCCGAATTCTTTCATGCACTGCCTTTACTACCGCACTCGTACGGACAACGCGCGGGCGACCACTTTTTGGCCTGTATTCTACTCCAGACAATTCGCCGAAGCGAGCAATAGCACGATAAACGAACATTCTTGATATTCCGAGTGGTTTTAGCAATTCGAAAATTTGGCCAGCACTCTTTCCGCACTTATGCAACGCTATTACGCCGACTCGATTCTCTTTAACGCCCCACTTCATGTTAATAGATTTCAAACTGAAACCAAACTGACTAGTAGCCTTCACTAATCAGTGCATTTGTTCTGAAAAATAGTCAACGGTTCTATTCCCGCAAGATAGCGCTGGAAATTGTGTAACAGAACATATACTACTTTGTTTGTTTATAATTTTTGACTAAATTAAAGAGAATGGATCTTATATTGATAAATGCTGTATTTAATGTCTGCACTTATGTATGGAATGCAATATCAGAAAAATGTCCGCCTCTCACAAATGCGAGCCCTTTTGAGCACATTTTTCATTACATTCTCACACATTTCACGCGGTGTTTCATTAATTTCATCACGAATATTTTGTTTGAGTTGCTCAAGCGTTTCTGGTTTGTTTGCATAAACCTTGATTTTCAGATATCCCTACGAAAAGAAGTCCGGGGCAGACAAATCATGCGACCGTGGAGGCCAATCAACATCACCAATTCTTGAAATAACTTGTTGTGGAAAGAGGTCTCGCAGAAATTCCATTGTAATCCTGGCTGTATGCGATGTGACACCGTCTTGTTAATACCACATATTAATCAAGCCCAAAGCATGCGTTTTCAGTTTCAAAGAAGTAAGGTCCAATGATTCCTCCTCCTGACCAAATTGCACACCAGACTGTTACTTTAAATGGATGCAAAGATGACTGATGAATAATTTGAGGGTTTTCCATCGCCCAGAACCGACTATTCTGTTTATTCACACATCCATTCAAATGAAAATGTGCCTCGTCACTCATTATGATGTTTTCATGAAAATCGGAATTGTCATGGGCGAGCTGTAACCTTCTATTGGCATATGTACGGCAGCGTAAGTGGTCTTGTGGAAGAAGCTCTTGTGTCAACTGAATTTTAAAAGGAAACAAATGCAAATCCTTGTGCAAAATTGTGACCAAAGTTGTTCTTTGAAGACCAAGTTCCTGAGCATGGCGTCGAATTGAGGTTGATGGATTGTTTTGAACACTTTCTTGAGCAGCAGTAATGTTTTCAGACGATCTTGCAGTACGTTGTGGTCCACGCTCCGCCCTATTAGCTACAGACCCTCTTCAAAATCATTCACTACACGATAAATAGTGCGTATTGTTGGCACGTTGTTTCTCCCAAAAATTTCACGTAACTTTCTCATTGTCACAGTAATCGATGGTTGATTTTGAAAAAATGTTTTAACGACTAAAACACGTTGGTTTGTCGAATATTTTGTCCATAATAACTTTGCCACGTCTCTACTTTACGACTGCCAAATATGAACTGTCAAGACTAATGTTTACCAAAATGGCGGCAAAACAAAGTAGAATACCTTCCCGACGGATACCCTGTATTAGACATAAAAGCAAAATTTTTGTGGACTAATGAAAAACTGCGGCAAAAGAAGCGATTTTCCATTGCTATAATAACTCATACAAATGTGAAGAAAATCATCTAAGAACTGCCAGTCTCAGAATATCATCCTTACAGAAAAGTGTCATATAAACAACCGCCTTAGAAGAATCTTTTCGTTAGAAAGTAATTTGTATTAAAAAAACCGTACATTCCAAAACCATCTTAGAAGAATTGTTTATAAAAACGTCTTAGAAGATGTATGTCAGATAGGTGCTTGAATTAAAAGAAATTTCTCATTACAAAATGATAATAGAAGAAATTAAAAATTTTCGTATAAGAAATTTGTAAATAGAAAAGTAACTTAGAAAATATTTTACACGTAAAAAATACCTCCGGAAGCAAATTCCACCATATAATTGGTTAAAATCAACGAATTTGAATAAAGGGTTTTGTTCAGCATGTTTCGCCCACCGAATATTTCTATTATAAATTCCGATATTGCGTTGTATTTTTAATTTTATTTAATTTATTTATTCAGGATTGTAAGTTTTACTCCCATTCAAAGGGGCTAACAATTTAACAAGAATTTCAAATGTCGCATCCCGAGAAGAATTTACCAAGCAGACTTCTCGATTACTCGAAGTGGTTATCAGACACACCGAGGTGACCACCGTTCAAGTAATGATAGATGGTTGTATGCAAGATTGAACCCGCGATCGTGCGAACGATAGTCGTGTGTACTAACCATCCCACCACGGTCTATCACATTATACAATATTACAGGCTTATAAAGTCCTGTCGAGTGTGATATTTGTTAGGTTAAATCCCATTTTAGTTGGCCTGATTGAGTATCATTAGCGACGATTTAGGCCCAGTAAATGAACAACTGACCACATATTCACACAAATTCTGGAGAAGACCCAAGAAAACAAAAACAGTAGTATGCCGATGACTGACAAGAAGTCTTCAGTCTTCAGACTTACGAAAATTTTAGTGAGCCTTTTTACACCAAACGATAGGGCGGCAGCCTATCGTCCAACCACTTCAGCATACTGTTGGAAATGATCATGAGGAAAGCTGCAGTTAACACGACTGGCATCATCTTTAACAAAAGCCATATGCTATTTCAGTATGGCGATGGTATAGACATTATTGGCAGAAAACTGGGAGATATTATTGCAGCCCTCTCAAGCATTGAGATGAAATCAATAGGGTCTGGTGGCAAATGACGACAAAATAAAGTTATTTTGTCTTCGTTTTTATTCCAGCGAATAAAGAGTCTACTCGTGCACGTTGTCAGCTATAACTTTGGAGTGGCGGATTAATGCATCTACCTCATCTTCGCTCTCAATTAAATCAATCATGTCGGCATGGAGATTAAAAGGAGAGTACTGCTTGCTGACACATGCTAGTACGAGCTAAGCAATCGATTTAATGATAAAGATCGCTCTCGACCAACAAAAATTAGCGAACCGAATATCCATTCGTGATCAGTAACAAAATTTTTTAGGTTGTACAATTATTAAACACAACTTTAGATTATATATGAGAGTGGGAATAATAAGAATATCTGTGGAATTTTGACATCGTCCAAAACTATTTATGTTCATTTAAAGTGATATTGACAGCTGATATTGATAAACAATGGTGTATAACTAGTTTCTACTATGGAATTCTGTTCTAACATTAAAAGTTTTCTGGAAAATGACTAAATAAAAGAACAAATTATTTTGTCAAAACAATGTTTGAACAAAAAATGAAAAGCAAAAACGCCTAAATAGAAATAAAATTTAATATTTTATTATATATTTTTTACGAAATTACTTTTATCGATATACAATGTATCACACTTCAGATTTTGAATTGAAAAAAACATCTTTAGCAAATATAACTTGTTTTGTTAATAAAAGAAAAATGAGAAATAATTGGATTACTAAATTACTAGAAGTTATTTTGTTAAAATGAGTTTATAAATTTGTTTCCAATATCTTCCACAATTTTTGAATTTATTTGAAATAAGTTGCTTTGACAAATCTTGTTAGATTAAATTTCGAAATATGTTGATCTTATTGCAACAATATCTTCTAACCTAGAAGGGCTAGAAGACCGTAAAATCCGCGTTCGGAAGTTATATTCATATTAGAAATATTGAAAAATGTTTTTATCTCGACATAAGCTGTTTCCTCAAAACATCACAGATATAATTTAAGTTTAGAAGTCAATATTCGTGTAAACCTTGCACTTGTTCCTGAACCAATGAGAGTGGAGTACATTAATACACAAATATTAATAACAGAAAAGTTTCTTTTAGCAGGTACTCTGTTGCTCCAACTACACCTAAAGTCTTGATACTTTTCTTTGACCACCGCCAATAATTGAAGAAAACACATATACATAAAAATACGAAATTTTTCCGGTTTTATTTCTACAGAACAAGCAATCGATTCTTTTGAATTAATCAAATATATATAAATATATATATTTTTTTGACTCATTAAAAGAGTTCACAAAGTTTATCACCATACAAGCGATGAACACACACAGGCATTTTTGTACTACTCGTGTTAACACAAAATTCTCAAAAATATATGTATAAACATGTAACAACCTCAGTCCCAGGGATTTCTGATTCGAATATTGCATGTAATGGGTTTTACGTAAATACGACATTAAGTCCCAGTCTCCAATCATTGCCGGAACCTTCAGCAACAAAATAGTAATGGGGTGAGCATTATTTACGTCTCCTGTAATCATGATGTATATGCAATGTTCCCGAATAACGAGTATTACCATTTTGTAGAGAATTGGAGCGATGTACAACTTTAGCCTCTCCATTTATCCTCGTTTTTCCACTTTCACTTAGCCACAAATTTGCAATGGCTTCTAAAGCGATTTCAGTATCATCCTCTGCGTCATCATGTTCAGCGGATAATTTAAAATCGATTTGCCGCTTTGTACGCATCAAATTCACAAAACCATCGGTTAACCGACGGTCTTTTAAAGGTACAGGTGTTGAACTGGCGAACATCACGGCTGCCATAGAAATTAGCACAAATATGAGGAATATTCTAGGAAAAATCATTCTGTCTCCCCTATTCTAAAAATTGATGTTAAGTCGCCAAAGACTACAATCAAACTGAGTATAATATTTTAAAGTTGTCTCATTTATAAATTATTCACTGATAAGTGAATTGATTCATCCACGAAAGTGTAACTTGGAATTTTAACCTTATGTATGAGATGTGAGACAATAAATATAATTTGCTGTAAGTTATTAAATACACAGGGAGAATATGGAGAAACCGAAACAAATTCCCTAAAAATTATGGCAATTTACATAGGATTTCGATAACTGTTGCTTTCGAATATTACTTCGCAATGAAAGAATTAATCAGTATATACCTCTAGATTATACTACCAACAACGAAAACATACATCTTTGGTTGAGAAATAATGTCAAATTACTTTATTTGCTCAAATATTTCCATTAAAATCAAGCAGTACATATTTTATTCGTAGGCTCGAAATCACCGGAATGAGAATTTGGTATTTCAAACTAAATGAGATATCCAGAATATTTAGAAAACTAATACACTGGTCTACACATTTGGAAACAAAAAATTGACTGCAGAAACGAAGCATGTTTTTTAACTAATCTGGGTGCGCTGAATTCGAATCTGGCATAAGAATTGGGCGATAACGTCTTGTTCATTTTTTAACGCATGTTGCCAATACTGTAAAACAGTCAATACTGATACTACAATTTCAGAATTATTAATTTGACAGAAGCCCATATTCATTCTAAATCTTCATAATAGTAGCGTTTAAGCATATGTCAGGGAGTCGTGTGTGCTATTAAAGCTATTTTTGCTTTGTGTATGGTGAATATTGGATTGGAAAAAAGGATATGCAATATCAGAATCATTAAAATATGCATATTTGCATTATTTTGGATTTGCTGTCAGAAACTTGAATAAACCGTGGACACCGACAATGTTTTGCAACAATAATTTGCAGAACTATTTTATACAAGTGATCAAATGGCAAGAACATCTATTTCGATTTTTCAATTTCAGTACTTTGGAGAGAGTCAAGTAACCACCAAACCGGTTGTTATTTCTATTTAACAAAAATTGCTCCATTCAATATGAAAAATCGAAAAATATTTCTTACGCGAATGTCCCATCGGTTTCGAAACTAGTTTAACGCCCACCAAATGATCCATTACCAGTCATTCCCAGTGCTACGAACAGTGAGTCCCAAACATCTTTCACCAGTAGTGGTAGTTTGTATCAGGCTGATGATGAACGCCATTTAGTGACTCAAGCTGAGCTGAATGATATAATTCGGGATTTACATTCAACGAAGCAAGACGCAAAATTACTAGCTTCACGCATGCAGCAGTGGAAACATCTTGCAGTTGGGAAAAAAATAACAATCTATAAAGACAGAAGATTGGAATTGGCTGCATATTTCGAAAAGAAACACACTCAAAAAATTAACCAGCCATATGACAAAACTGAATGAAGATTATTTATTGATGGCTCTAAATACAATTTAAAGGATCTTCTTTTGCCTAATGGGAATGAAAAAAACATCCATACCAAATGCTAATGCCGTTAATACAAAGGAAAATTACGAATTAATTTTCAAATAAATGGAAGATCTGTGGTGACCTTAAGGTGTGTGATTTAAATTTCTTCATATATGTAGAATAAACCATCGTAAATAACTGTAAATTAATCTGCTTCAGGTAATTGTTGACTGGTATGCAAGGAGGTTTCACAAAATATTGTTGCTTCCTTTGTCTATGGGATAGTCGCGCCATATGTCATCATTACGTCAGAACAGAGTGGATAAAAAGAACTGAGTATTCACTAGGAAACATTTCAAATAAACCATTAATTGATCCAAATGACGTTCTTCTTTCGCCGCTGCACATAAAATTGGGCCTTTTTAAGAACTTTGTCAAGGCTCTGGACAAAGATGGTGTAACGTTTAAATATTTGTTAGTGGTTTTTCCAAAAATTTCATATGCTAAAATCAAAGAAGGTATATTTGTTGGCCCGCAGATCAGGCAGCTATTGAATGATGACAATTTTTCACAATGTTTATTGGAGAGAGAATATGCAGCCTGGAAATCTTTCAAGGCTTCGTGAACAGTTTTCTGGGAAACAATAAGAATAAAAACTACAAACAAATGTCATTCAAAATGAATTTTCTTCATTCGCGTTTAGATTTCATTCCACAAAACCTAGGTGCGGTGAACGACGAACAAGGGTTTTGGGGAAAAAGCATGCTGGAAGGCTATTGCTGGACTCTAATGCGTGAAACCGAACCAGCAAAATACAAACGACGTTCAAACAACGCCATTCATTTTTGAAAATTCACTGATTTTTAAATAAACTAATATTATGTAAAAAAAAAAAAATAAAAACCATTTTTTTGTATATGGGAAACCTGACGTGAAAGAGAAAAAACCAATTACAAATTCGAATTTCTTGGATAAAGGAAAGATATTTGGTTGCTCCAGTCCAAAATCTTGTTCGCTAGTGATATCTTTGTGCAAAATGAAATGGTTGGTAAAAGTTTATACTGATTCTAAAGCATAGATAACGTCTGATATTAAGTCCAGTAACACGCAACGAATTGTAGCAGAATATACTAATAAAATCTACAAACTATTGCTTCAATTGTTTTAAGAGACAAGACAGCAATGCAAAGAAAAAGTTAACATGATGCACCAACCAAAAACTGAGCTACACAAACTGAATCGCGCCTTCTGCGAACCTGTTGAGTTTGTCTCAACCACCCGCATAAAATAATCCACATCAATGTTGTACAACTTGCACGCAGGATTATATGTGCCAATTTCATTTCTTTTGTATTCCAGAAATTACATTGAGTAAAATCTAAAAATGTTTATTAGAATCTATAAACATCCTAGATATTTCTTCAACAATATTAGGAAAATTATAAAGATTTTTAGTTACGATTAAAATGTCAGAAGTATTTTTTCCAATATTTTTCTGTGGAAATCTGTAACCATACACAAGCAGAATTATTAGAATTTTTAGACAAACAACTGGCGTCGAAATGATACAAAAAGCTAAGCAAAGAATGTCATGAATTTCCTTTGAAATGACGATCGTCTTTAAGCGACAACATACAATTTGGATAATACAATGTCGCAGTAACTTCCGCAACGATTAAAATGTTCCAAATTGAGGTCTGAAGTTATAAGTGTAGAACTTTTTCTAGCAGTTACACTATTTTAGCATTGTCAGAATTATTTCGGACTGTAATTTCAATTGCGCATCGTCAAAATAGTACTCCGACATAAATGAAGCCAGATATGGTTCACCTGGTGATTACTTCAAGGAAGCTAAGAGATATTACCAAATCATTTATTTCTCATAGTCCTCTCGATCTTTAGCGAAATGAGTACAGTGCAGATCAGTACCCCAGGTAATTATTCTGTAATCCAATAAAGTGGCTAAAGAAAAAGATTATTAGATCCAAAATGAATCACACGAAATAGCATTCATTTCATATAATCAACATATCCTAGTCAATTAAAAACATCGTATAGAAGTTGTCAAGTGTAAAAACTTTTATACTATTGCACTTTCTATTTGTTTTGCCAAACAAGTTTGATTACATAATTTATTTTCGTTTTGGCGTTTTCTAAATCCCGGCAGCTAGGCCTATAATTTCGAGAATAGAGTGTAAATATGAATACCAAAAAAATTTGGGCACGTTTTGTTTGGATTTCTAAAGTATTTTATAGCTGTAGAGGTCAAAAAATGTGTTCACATGGCATGATGTATGAAAAGTTTTTCCCATAAAAACTATACCACTGAGAACCTGGCGATGCTTTCGATACCTGAAAATCATCACTTATGCTTGATTTCAAAAGTATGATGGTTTAAAATGGATCTCAAACATGATCTCGTATCTCAAAAACTATAGACAGCATAACAAAGCAATCTCCAGTATACAATCCCTATAGCCAACATTAGATATGATTGAATTTTTTCTGAATTTAAAGACAATACTGGTAAATATAATCAGTAGAAATATAAATAGATAAAGGGTTATACATTTCTCTGTTTCAAAAATAAAATTAAATGAAACACACATAAAACTATGATTTCGATGAAACTTTTATTTCATTATAATGATTGAAATTTGGCGTTATTAAATACAATGTCATTTAAATGACCGCTACTGGATTAGTTGCAGCAGTGAATCTTTTTGAAATAGTTTTCGACCACATTTTCACACATTTCGGTCGCGTAAGCACGGTATTTGACGTAACCTCATAAAAAAAAAGTCTAACGGCATGATTTGAATGATTTTGGTGGTCAACTGACGTCGCCAAACCATGAAGTTACGCTTTCTGGAATCACATTTGCACCACCGCTTTTGTAGTAAATTTTAACTAATTTTACGCGTTCTTCAGTTGTTAAACAATCAATATTCGCAAATGGCAAACCTTTCACTAAATAAATAACACTCCAGATGGCGAGTATTGGTGGTTTTGAAACCAAAAAGTGGATAACCCTATATAAATGAAGCTTTTACGGAGCTTTGCGTCACAATAATCTAGAGTTAACGAAGAAAAGCTCTTTACAGCCTAAAGATCACTTTTTTGTCAGATCCACTAGATTATCTTCTTTTAGACATTTTGTGTTAAACTTTGTGGCGACAGTAACTGTCGATATTATATTGTTTCCAAAATATCGTCTAATTCACGTCTAACGTGAATATACATATAATACTAATATCTAAAGCTAGTACATAGATTTCAACCAATTGAACTGACTTATAAGTAGAACCACACTATATTTGTTCACAATATTGGTGTAGTGTGCAATTCGTTTTTGTTGAAATTTTTCTTTTTACCGAGATCATTGTATGAGGCATACCTAAAGGGCGGGGGCTATGTGTTCCAATGTTACTACTTGTGTTAGGGATGCAAAATACATATAACGACTGAGGACATTTCACACGAATCGGGCATACAAATGCAAAACTATTGGCGAAAATACATTTCGTGTGAAAGCAAACAAAACGGACGTTGTGTGCACAAGGTACAATTCTCAGTTAAACTTCAGTAATAAATTACGGCAAGCAAAATTGAACTACAAAATATATGATAAAAAATATGACAGTATAAGATTAATTATATGGGCATACCTGAAGGCCTGGGAAATATAAATTAATGAAACTCTTTTGGAGTTTAAAGTCAATTGTGTAAATAGTATCCGAAGGCTTGGAGCAAAATATTTTCCTATTTTCCCTTATGTTAAGAATATAATAACTGACTGCATTTTATATGGGACATACAACTTCGAAATCATGGACGCAATTTTTTTGTAGGAGGTATGGAAGAGGAGTGGTGAACTAGATCAATTACAGTTCTAAGCTTCTAAGCATTACATTGCTATGCATTACATTTTCTTGATATTTACCCCCACTCCTTACGTTATTGCATAAAGAATGTCTTATATAAACTGAAGATGATCTCAGAAAAATTGCCGAGAATTCCGCTAAATTCGAAATGCGCGAGGAAGAATCACTCTATAAAGGCAACTTTTGGACATACATAGCACGTTAATAACAAACTCGAAAGGATAGTTCCTAATAAACAAATTTCGTTTCAATTGTGTCCACTGTGTAGCTTTAGCTTTTGTAGGGGTACATTTTTTGTTGTTATGATGTTCTATTAAAATACTTGTTTGGACAAAACATTTGTGCAGATAACGGTACTTTTGTTTTTGCGATAATTCCATTTTAGCGTGTTTCACAATTATAATGCCAAGTTCAATTTGTGAGTTTTTAAAGTGCAAGCGATAAGATCATTATTAAATTTGTGAAGAAGTATTAAAATTAGTAATAAAAATGAAATGCTGCGATGAAAAAGTTTGACAAAACACGAAATAGGTAAAATAATCGCTTACAAGGACGAATAATGCTGTAGAAGACAAATTGTGCGCGAACTGGGCAGGAGCCACTGTCTCATTCAAAATTTTTTACGAGATCCTGACGCTAAAAGCAGAATTATCGCAAAAACAAAAGTGCCGTTACCCAAAGTTTGTGTGCATGATTGTTTCATCCAAAAAAGTATTTTGATAGAACATCATAACAACAAAAAATGTACCGTTAAACAAATACAGCACGTTTTTTGATGGCCCTATGAATATGAAACGGACCTTATATTAATTAGTATTATAGCCTAACGTTAACCTGGTACATCAAAGTGTAGTTTCAGCAAAATGGTGTCTCATAGATGTCTAAGATTAGAGAACACTATACCGACTTGATCTGATAATAGTCAAAAGGAGCCCTTTCTAGATTTTTCCGTAAAAAATTATCTGATCCAAAATGATTATGGCGTTCGTTATAAATGTAGAAAATAAAACTGGATGGTGCACGAATCGTGCTGCTGTCAACTGTTAATGGGGACCGTTATTTAAAGACGTTGAAGAAGTTTTTTTTTGCCCAGAAGATGAAGTAACGGTACACACAGACCGACCGGCTATGACGAAACTCTAATGAAAACTCCAGAGACCACACTTTGCGTTGTCCCCCAAGTTCACCCGGCCTGACTGTACCGGACTTATTTATGGGGTTTCCCCGATGTAATTTACGGTTTATCATCTTCAAAACTAATTAGTCATATAAAACAAAATTGCATTTTCTATACAATAAAGAAAAGTGAAATACATTGATTAAGAAAAAAGTTACCTGAATTTCTTATTGTGTTGCAATTGGTGCGCCACACTCTATTTAAATTTGTTCAAAGCTATAATCATAATTCTTTTAGGAGCGCAAAAAGTCGTAAAAAGCATAGTTCATTATAACCTCATTTAATTCTAAAGGAAAGTTTTCTTAAATAATTGAAATTAATTGAGATTTTCAGTCAATGAGTTGCTTAGTTTGAAAGCCTTTCAACAGTATACACTTTATCCCGATTTTTATTGAGGTATAGGACACACATATAACTATAATATGGCATTAACATTTATTATAATAACATTAACGTTACAATAATTTTCGTGCCCAAAACGTTAGTAATCTACACCTAATTTAGATTTAAGTCAATGCCTTTAATTTGGGCAGTGGAGTTGCCCTGGTTCGATTTGGTAGTCCGAAACATGAACAACATATCAACCGGAAAAATACTAATATGACGAGAAATTTTGTCGAAAGCGATATTGTAAAAAAACGTACAAAGTACAAATAACAAAACATAAAAAAGAAGCAAAATATTTCTTACCATTTTATGGCCGCGGTCTGCAAGCTTGCCTGCACAAATATGTAGCACCAGAAAACAACTAACTTAGTTAACACTTGCACTTATTTGTCTCTTAATTAGAGGTACATAACATTTATCCTCAGATTCCACTTATAAAAAAAAAATTGAAAGATTTTAATCGTATTTCGCTTATAAAATACTCCGCACGCACTGCACAACTTCCTACTTGGTCAAGGATCTTCAAAGAAATGTTTCATTGGCCTTTAGCAACAAAGCTCACTTTGCAATCGCCACACAAAGCTTTTCTATTTCACACATGATAGATCGGGTATGTTCAACGATGAGAATGACTGGAAGGGTATGTTCAGTGCATAAATGTACGTAGAATGTCAATTGGAGGCCATGATCAAAACATACAGATAGAACGAACTTTCATCCATTAACGAAAGCCAGCACCTGGACTGCCTTAGTTTTGTTAATGTTGCGCTTGCCCTTTTACTGTAAACAACTAAATCGTGGAACGTTCTACACTTCCTGAATTAGAGCATTAAAAATGTCTCTTCAGTTGTTGCAAATAAAATGTACACTTTAAACCATATTTTCTTGAACTGCAAATAAACGGCAAAAACATTTTATTTATTTTGCTATTTAACTAAGAATGGGTTTCATCATTATGCTGCTTCTCAAAGTTACTGTAAATTAAATATATTGTAAAAATTTCAGAACATTTGCCATGACGTTCTGCTCATTTACGATCAATAAATCAGGCTACTTAAACTTTAGGTTCACTAATTTGGGCCGGAGGCCAATCCCACTGTCTGGCAGGGATAGGCTGTACTAGTTTCTCCCACGGCTTCCAGCCCAACATTTTGCGGGCTAAGACGAGCTCATTCTCGGCCTGGACAATCAATTCTTCAACTTGACCGCAACCAATGGCTTTCTCTAGAGCACCAATATCTTTGTTCTGCAGGAAACGAATACAAATTATTTTAACTTAATTAAATATGAACGGCTACTTACCGCCTCAACAGCTTTGGCTCTTTGTTGTACTAGTTGTTCGGTGTATTTGCGATAGGCTGCATCCTGGGGCATCTTGGCCACGGCTCTCAATATCTTACCGTACAAAGCACTCAATGTGTGGTGCGGATTTTTGGCCACTGCCATGCCAGTTAAGCCGGTGGTCTGGAAATGGTTTAGCAGATTTATATCAATCACATTAAGGTTAGAAATTGGTTTTAAGACTTCTGAGAGCCGTCTCTGCTCCCTTGTTATGACATAACAATAACAATCGGATTGTGTTACAATTCATTATAATTTAACTTGAATTTATGTAGAGATATTCCTAAACAATATTTGTCGATTATCCACACTTACGGCTTTTAATATACGCGACATGTTCTGCTAGAATTTCTATCGCAATTTTCTGAACAAAACCCCGTCGAAATTAAAACACAGGCAAATCCCACAAAGTAGCAAACCGAAATTTTGACAATATAGCACAGATGTTTTAAAATACGTCTGTTGCCAGATTGTATAGGACAGTGGCCGTGTGTTTGCACAGTGCTACGCTTCAACAAAGATGATGGAAACGTACAGACCAATTATTTTTCTCGGGAAACAAAGTTAAGATGGTTAGAGAGCCAAGAGTAAGACCATTCCGCTCTCTTCGTTACTCTTTACCTGGTAACTCTATTACTTTATGTATTTTAATTACTATTTTTGCAAAATATAGTGCATTCATCAGTAATGTACTAATACCAACGAATAAAAAACGCTGTATTACAGTTTCACATTGGAAAAGAAAGCTAGAGAGGACAAAATTGCGCTCTGGAGTGAACATTGGAAGCAAGCGAATTCCACTCCAGAGAAACATAATTGGTCTGTACGCTTCCATCGCATTTGGCTTCGGTACTCTGAAGCGAAACAGAAAAAGCTCTGTATCAGAGATATTGAAACACACATTTCCACATGAAAAAATTAGGCTTTAAAGGCCGGTACTATGTTAACGAAAATGACAGCGAAATTTGGGGTTAAATCATTCTACTAGACAGTGCTATATTTTTCGAAAGGAAAGTATTCTTAAGCAGCATTTAAATCAGAAACATTTAATACCAGAAGGCACAATCTTTTAATTTTGTAAATAAGAATTTTTAGTAGAATTTTACCCTCATGAAAAGAACATAGTACCTAGTTTAATGCATAACAAATTCTACAGACAAAAAAATGAATCACTCGGACAAATTTTATTATAGTTATTCCTATATTAAATTCCTGCTCTTTGACAGCTTATCTTTTATCTGTAGTTCATACTATAACGGTAACTCTATACGTCTGCAATTGGAATAATCATAAATACCATATTGTGTATGTACCAGACATTGTGTAATGTATCACGAACATATCAGAAATTCATTTCATAAATTTAGCCAATCAACGACTTGGGTTTTTTTTTGCAAAAACGATATATAATGTTACGCCGCCTTCAAACGTCGCATAAGTCGTTAGCATTTATTCCTTTGCGGGGGAAAATCCACGAGACATTGTTTGCTTGTAAAATGTAAAATAAAAATTGTAAAAAAAATTCTGTTGAATTTGCGCTCCTCTTGAGCATCATGATTTCCGATACGAATTACATGTATGCAGTCCCATAAACACACATATGCTCAGTGCTAGAAAAAGAAGAAATTATTTCTACCTATTCCAGCCTTTAATGTGTCATCCCCCTAGTATATCACCTGTTATAAAAATTGGCTTGCCACATTTTTCCACCTTTTTTGAGCGGAAATTCCTGTAATGACGATTTCTTGCCTGCATTTGCTGCTTGTCTCCTAAATCATCTGGCAACTATGATTGAGAGTGGTTTCAATAGTGTAGTGGATTGGAAAAAAAACTCAACAGCGACATGGACATTTGTTTATTTATTAATAAATCTATTTAAATTTGATGTCAAGTATCGCATATTGCTAGCATTTTCTTTAAATTATTAAATAGCACACTGCTGAAAATGCGATTACATGAATCACACGTTATTAGCGGATGATTTGAAGATGATACCACCAATTGCAATAAGTATATAATTTTGATACCAGGAGCAGAGCAGCGGAGCAGCAGAGCACTTTAACTACAGAGCACAAACTTTGAAACAAGAACATAAAGCAGAGCGAAAAGAGCTAGGGCCCAGTCTGAACTCAAAAGCGGTAACTGGCGGTTGTTGCGTGCTTGGATCCAGCACGTAGTCCATTCCGAGTGTAAGAACAATAACGAAAGCAAAGAAAGTTTGCCAAGGGAGAAACAAGTGAAATTGTTAATGAACTACAAAATCCATTGCACATTATATGAAATGCGAATGAGTGTGTTTGTGTGTGGAATAACTAAAAAAAGCATTAGATGATCAATGAAAACAAGGGCGTTAAAGTGTAAAAATTAAAATTTGCTACTAACAAAAACACAAATCAAATCGAAACGAGTATTATTAACAGAGGTCAGCGTATTCTCCAACCTGTGGAAGATAAGATTTCCGTGCTTACAAGTTTTTTGATTTTTTAATTAAATTGCCAATTGACAACACCAGCTGCTGCTCATCCACTCATATTGCACATCTCTCGTTCTCTCACTCGGATATATTGTTGTCTGACCACTAGCATTCTGTGTTCTTGACTGTGGTGACTTTGTAGAGTACAATCGCATCTTGATCATCATTTTAAGAGCACTACAAAAACCAACGGCAAAGTTAATTTATAATCTTGACAACGTGTTTGTTTACACCAACTCTTCTTTGTGCTACTTGGTTCATATTTCTCACACTACGACAGGTATGTATGAAATTATGGCAATGACCATAACAGGGACAGCCCTAGGAGAAACGTGACTTTATTATGGAAATTAACGTTCCATTCGGGCTGAGTCAGTGTAGGACCATTATGACATATAAACGATTATTTCTTGGACAGTATATAAATAAGGTTCTTATAAAAAATCTGTGTCGAAGATGTAATATCTCTGACATAATTCGTTACTGCTCAGGTATCCAAAAAAGTGTATGTAGAATTCGAACTTTGAAATTTTCAAAATTTCCACAGGGAATTGTTAATTTGGATATTACACTGCTTCCGTTTCGTACCGTTACGTCCATTTTGTAATTGAGATGAAAAAAGCCCTTTCAAATCAGAATTACAATTTTTGGAAGTGTTAAGTCATTGCGTTTCTGAGAACCGTGTTATTTGAATTGATTGTATACATGTATGTATAGGTACATATATTTCAGCACATATATTTCCAATCTCTCTTTCATATCATTGTGATCCGAAATTGATTACACCACTATGCCCATAGGGGGTATGCGTCCAAAATACGAAAATTAAAAAGAAATGCAAAAAACAAAAATCAAATCAACAATCATATAGTAGTAATTTATAGTTGCGTTTTGTTGGTATCCTATAAACAAAATAAGCTTGGCAGTACTTCATATGTGGTGCTTTTGTGAACAATTTTCTGAAATTACATTTACTGCGCATGTTTCCGTGAATTTCGTTTGAAGTTGTCCTTGTTTTTATTCGGTTGCATTGTAATTTGTCTTATTTTTCTACCACCTTTTTTTACAATTTGTCCCCGTTTAGTTTAGCGTCGATATCTATTTCCGTTACTGTATATTTGATTGCATTTGTACGGTGAACCGTATATAAGTTACCAACAACACGCAGCCTATATATCAGCTGAATATATCAACTGTACAATTCTTGCTTGGTATTTTATCAAGACAAATCCAGTGAATCAATTCATTAACTAATTGTGATACCTTTATCGCATGAAAGTTTATAACTGCACGATCAAACTGTCTCAAAAAGATAATGTCGGTACTCAGCAAGGCAATTCGTTACGTTTTAATACACAAAAGCCGTATTTACATCATATCGTTTGTAGTCAACTTTCTGACTGTCGTATTATTCAAATTGGTGACCGACCGTATGATGGTTGGCAAATAATGGACAAGTTCAGTAAACGCTTCTCAACCTAACGCTCGCAATCGTCAGCAACTGTAGGTCCATTTGAATCAGTCTAAAAATAGAAAGCGTGTAAGCCCATTAAATGTGAGAATTTCTCCCATACCTCATTCATGGAATGCAAGGCAGTTTGTTTTTTCTTTTTTAATTTTGCTGCTTCTCTGCGAAACAGCAGTATTTTGATCTTGCTATTTTGTCACATATTTATTCAGGAATAAGAAAGGAAAATAAAAAAATGAATAAGTAAAATTTATAATTTAACTAGCTGACCCGGCAAACGTTGTTTTGCCTTCAAAATGTTAATGTGGTAAAAAAAAAATTAATTGCAAAAATCTCATCTCCAACGCCATCTATCACTTCAAATAAAACCTTTTAAACCTTCCGGAATACTCTACCAATAATATAAGACCAAAATGAGCCAAATCGGTCCAACCGTTCTCGAGCTTTAGCGAGACTAACGCACAGCAATTGATTTTTATATATATAGAAGAAGAAGATAGAAGATTATGGAAATGCTTTATGGGATTCTAAAAAGATTTGCAAATTTTAGCTTGTGGTTATCTTCCTAGTACACGTATCAAAAAATTATGCCGTATCAAAAAATTAACAATATTTAAAAAAAAATTCGGCCCCAATTTTTTTATACGACCTCTTTAAAAATAACCAATGATTTTATTTAAAAGAATATCTCGTGAGTTATTTACATACATATATACAGTGCGAGTCGATTTCCAAAAACTTACGAGTCCTGCAGAAAAATTTGCTTTCTTTCGTTTTAAATGTGATCATCATGTATTCTTCTTTTCCAAAATTTACCAGTGTTCAAAATTAAAAAATATTTTCATTTCATTTTCATTTATTGAACAGTCTTGTAATTTAATTTATTTGTTTAATTTATTGGCCTTTTGGCCAATATTAAACAAATTACAAAATGCATAAAATAAATACTACTTGAATTTGAAAAACAAAATATAACTTAGAATATAAAATTAAATTAAGTAGTAACTAATTACCTATAACGCTCAAATTGAAGTGCACCACAAAGTAGGCGATATGAAGGGAGATGATGTATATATATGTATGTAGGTCAGGCCAAATTGCAAGTTTTTTTTTGGTAAATCACAATAAAATGCATAAATTGAAATAAATACTACTCCAAAGTAAATGTAAAAATGTATATAAAATAAAAATTGATCACATAAAATCTTACATTTAATATCAACCAATAAATACACCAATAATTAATAAATATCACTCGTAAATGCAAGCATTCAACTGCATATGATAGATAAGTCTATTTCGAAATGTTGTGTATGATACATTTAAATTTCTAAGCTCATTTGGCAGTGTATTATAGCTACGAGCTACTCTTACATTAAAAGATCGTGTTGTAAGATGGCAAAGTTTGGGGATAAACAATTGCCTTCTACGAACGGAATGACAAAATTTAAAAGATTCGTATAGGAAACGCGGACATTGGTTAGAATATATTTTGTAAAAACACAACAGCAATCGTACATCGACAAATGCAGGAAATGAACATCCCAGAAATTTAATCACAAAAGGTGTTATATGTACACGTCTCTTTAGAGAAAAGATGTAGCGAACAGCTCTGTTCAAAGATAATTAAGGGAGTTTCATATATTTTTGATTAGTGGCAGAGTATATCTCTAAGCAGTACATAATACTTGGCATAACTAGGGCATGAACCAGTTGCTTTTTTACATACAGCGGGAGCGACAAATTAGTTGTGTATAACTGCCTCAATGCATAGTTAACACTTAAAACAACATGATTAATGTGCTTCTCAAAACGCAGCTTATCATCTAATAAGACTCCCAAATATTTCATGTCATTCACAAACTGTAAATTAGAACCATTATAAACTACTCGCAAACTACTTTTATTGAATTAAAAAAAAAAACAGTATGCTCACAAACACTTTTAAGGCATTCCCGCTTCGGTAAAGTTTATTGTTTTCTCTCAATTTAATTAAATGACACACAGAATAGGATCCAGTTCATTTGAATACCCACACAATATTTAACAAAATTGATTGCAAAAGGACACTACTTTGTGCCGCCCTATCCCTAATTTCGACCTAAATTTCCGTGTTTTGGGGTATAGCACTTTTTATTTCTTGGCCACCCGTTCCATTTTTACCTATTTTTTCTTGTCTTTTTATTTAAAGCAATCCCGGCAATTACACGTATTTTTTTGTACTTTTTTGCGAGGATATTAAAATGAACAATTCCAATATGATCACATTTGGCGCTTGTTCATATGTTTTTTTATAACGAATTCCGCTGGCTTTTAGTCTTCTAACCAAAGTACTGGAGACATTTTTTAGAGCGACAGCTGTTTTGGACCCAATCTACCGTAACTGTAGAAATAATCTTCTCCTTTCAAAGCGTTTATAAAAAAAAATTCTCTATGTTGTCGCCAGCAGGTTTAGATCGCCAGGGCAGAGATTTACAAAAAAATCATAAATGCAGGAATGCTACCAACGCTTGATGATTTTTCAACAATTACTATATTTGAACAACCGATGGTACCGGTTTTTTTTTGTTTCAAATATCACCACACCATCTCTAGAGACAATTAAAATGAAGAGCTAGACAAACTTCAAAAGAAAATTGGAACGTTTTTCTAAATTAAAATATTTTTTTCAACTTTTCCGATATGATCTTATTTATATTTATGCCAATTTTTAAACGAATGTGGAAGAGGCAATTACACTAGAATGTGTTTTACACATTTTCGAAGGGGAAATATAATTATATAACTTATTTAGAAAAATGCCAAATTTAGCATATATTCGATGACAGATGTCCAAGTTATATGTTTGCTAAATGGAAGTCGTTACACTTCTACTAATCAAACTTTCGTCTAATACTGTAAACAATACGAAATAAATGCGTGTATTGGAAATACCAAAACCTAATAGAACTACGGCCAAGTTAGAGAAATAAAGCCAACATGAGTCAAATCAAATCGCTAAGAACACCAAAATGGTTGAAATTTATTCAGAGAAACGGTTTTAAACCCTGTCATGGTCATTCATTCAGATTTTGTATCAAATATTAAAAGTCCACCACAAATCACTTTTATTACCTTTTTATATGTCTAAAAATTCAAAATATAAAGCCATAAAATACCGGGAACAGCAACAAAAAATTGTCGTAAGAATACCACAATATTTTTCATTGTGTTTTGGTCCAAAACCCTAAGAAATGTTTATTAAAAAACGGCTGTCACTTGCGAATAATTCTTAAAAAATTAAAGAGCAATTTTTAGAAGTAGTTTAAGTAGTTTTGTGGCAGAAAACTGTAATTATTAATTTAAGGTATCAATGGAAATTATGCCCCTATATAACTTTTTATTTGGTCAGACGGCTGAAGCATAGTTTTAAATAATGTATAATTCGAACAAATTTTCAAATTTCATAAAAAGTACTAAAAATCTTAAAATATATTTTTCATTATAAACAATTTCTATAAAGAAGCTTAGGTTGTGTACAGTTATGATACTTAATATTCCCAACGCACAAAATTTACATTTTTACCCAAATCATACATTTATTTATTTAATTTTGTTATTAGCACCATACAGCGCCCCCATTCAGGGCATTTCGTATAGTAGAATTTTGTTTTTTGTACAAAAATTCAGCTCAACTTTTGTACAAAAGTTGGTCTACTTAAATTCAAAACCATATTTGAACAGCCTATTGTAAAAAAACTGAATTGTTTACGTTAATCGTTTAATGGTCGGTCAATAAAACCGATTTTTTGACGTGTTGATTAGTAAGTGCGATAATCGTTCATATGATCGTGGGTTCGAATCCTGCTATTGTCACCGTCAAAATGACGATCAAAATCGCCACTAACCGTTAATTTTCTTTAACGTAAATCTTAAATGTAGAACGAGTTTAAGCTCTCTACATTGACAGCTCTTCCATATACCATTCGTGGTATGCAAAGGATTTTTTTATAAGAAAAACAATAAAAATAGGTAATTTGTTTAATATTGGCCAAAAGGCTTTAAATTACAAGACTGTTCAATAAATGAAATGAAATGAAATGAAATTGATGCTGCCGAAAGTTTGGTAACTTATTGGTAAAAAATCGAAGATCCATTGTACTTGAAAATACCAGTGCCAATAAAATGAAAACAAATATAAAAAAACTGGCAATTAAAGCTTACGTTATTTCAAATATGTTGCTTTAAATTACAAGCCAAAAATAAATATTTGCTTTTGCTTAGATAAGCGTTCGGGCTTTCATTAAACTCTTGCAACAGTTAACTTTATTTATATAAAAGATGTATTATTGAAAAATAAACTATGAGCAATACTTGCGTTCGTAGACACATTAACTGTGATTCATTTAGAGGAACAATAAATTTATATAATCATTCTATACTATGTGGTATCCAATTGAATTATTTACTCTTTATAATAGAATTTCACTGAGAAGTATTTGATTTGGTAGGTGAAAACAATTGTGAATTTACAATTTAGATGCGAATTTACTGAGAAAATGGAAGTAAATGCAAAATTGCCATGAGCAATAATTGCATACGAAATGCATATACGAGTATGCTCTCATAATGTTCTGTGTCGGAAATATTGATTAATTAATTGATGCATACGATTTTCAAATAAATGATCAAAAAGTATCGATTGATTTATATCCTCTTTCACCGTCCAAATCGTACATATTTGTTTGAGATAAATGTGAATTATTACCAAACATAGTAATTTTTCTATGTCTCTGTATAAGTTTGGAAAATATCATTTAAAGCAGAGTCCACATTCCAGACTTTTTCTTTAACTCTGCGAAAATGATATGATCTTATATTAAAGAAATTAAGCAATATTACTTTATAATTTATATCCACGTTATGCTTTCTATCAGTTACTATTTCTTTGCAAATGTTCACGTTTATACTTAACGTAAAGTGCTTTGGTTGCAATGCGAAGAAGAAAAGTGTCGCCTTCAAATGTTGTTTATATAATGGTAATGGCATTTTAGGCAAACACAATATGTTGAGTTTGTGCACCGGAAATCTCTACCCATGAAAACAAGATATAATAATAAAATTGGAATACAAGATTTCTAACGAAAAAACAATGTACACAATTTTAGAGGTCATGGAAGATTAACATTTTTCAGATATTGGCTTTGAAAACAAGTGTAGTTTGTATAAAAATAAGGGAAATTTTCAAATAATTCTACCACACCAAACTAAACTTTGCCAGCTCAAATTCCATTGCTGCGTTTGTGTTTCTCTGTTCCACAAATGTCATTGCCATTGCCACATGAAGTTTCGAATACAAACAGTGGTGTTGTGATTTTGTCAGTGATATCAGTGGTTAGCATATTCATTATTTCACAATCCATCCTAAAATTTAAGAGCAATTATTGCAAAAGACTGCATGGATGTTTACTTATTTAAATTTTATCAATATTCGCAAATTCTATAAATCGAGCAAAGGCAAAATCTTTTTACAAGAGTTTATTGCCGCAAGTTAATTTTGGTAAGGTCGGGAAAAGAAGGCTTTCTTCCCAAGTACTGATTTGTTCCTACTTCGAATGTTTATATAGTGATAATTATTTTGCGGCTGCGAAGGTAAAGTTAAATAAAACACACATAAAGTATAATTTAAATGAAACTTTTGGACCTTGCCATTATATACGAAATACAATGCCATTAAAATGACCGCCTCTGGACTGGTTGCTTTTAAGTCCAGTGTCATTTTCGAAAAAATACTACCCAATGGCACCAAACAGTTACTTTTTCTGGATGCAATGGCTTTTCCACATCACTTTTCAGTTCTTCGAGACCTTTGTGCTAGAATTTTGCTTGTTGGCGTAACCACTGAGTGAGAAATGAGCTTCATCGCTGAAGAAAATTTTGTACGATTGAAAGCCTATGATAGAATCACCACTTTTGCAGTAAGTTTTAACTATTTTTACGCTTTCTTCGGTTGTTAAACGATACATGTTCGTAAATGGCAAACCTTTCACTTAATAAATAACACTTCAGAAGACAGGTATTTAATAGCTGACAACCTTGCCAAAACGGAGGTTTTGAAACCACTAAATGGATAACCCTGTATTATAGCATTCCAGGTCCCTGCTCTGTGGCTGCTGAAACATAAAATCGTAAGTAAGCAAGTTTGCAAACAATGCCAATCTACCCGAAATCACAGATTTGCCAGCACACTTTGATATTTACTAGCAGTGCTATTTTTATGCCTCCGCCAATTTCTGCCTTGATTGTTAAGTACAGGGCTTAATATCCTAAATGGTAGATTTTCGCAAGTAACACAATTGCAGTTTGCCGCTGAATTTTACAATTTTGTAGGTGTGAAACCTAAGCAAAAAAAAAAAAAAAAGGATAAATAAATAAATACCGCAAACTATTTCTGTAAAATACACAAATTCTTTTTAAAAAAAAAGTGTCGTCCATATTAATTTAATGTTACAAGCATTGCGAATCAAATTGTTTGCCAAGGAAGTAAATTTAATTTTAATTTGGATTTAAAATACATCAATAAAAAACAACAATCCAAGGTTTCGTAGATAACTATTTTCTTTTTTGAAGCTTTTATATAAACAATATAAACTCAACAATCAGAATATCTGTCAAGAAGGCCCAAAGAAAGCGCCATAGCATGAACACTGCCCTCGATGCGTCAACACTACCATTCATGTAATGCGTCAATGAAATATAGAAATGTGTAGAGGAATCTGCAATGGCTACATATTTATTGTCTGGCCGTAATTTAGAATAACACATACAATTTTATCTAGTGTTACTGATTATAAATTCGCTGACGTCAATTGCTAAAAAAATATAATTGTTTCTTTTGAAACATAAACTTTTGATAGTAATACTTTCAATTTTTTTTTTTATTCCAGTTTAAATTTCTCTAAAGTTTCGTCATGGCTCCTCCCACTGTTCTTGTGACCGGAGGCGCTGGCTATATTGGTTCTCATACTATTTTGGAAATGCTTAATGCCGGCTACAATGTTGTTTGTGTTGATAACCTGTGCAATGCCTACAGTTCCGGTACAGCCAAACTTCCTGAGGCCTTGAATCGCGTCCAAGAGATTACAGGGAAAAAAGTTCACTTCTATCGCGTCGACATCACCGATCGTGAACAAGTGCGTGCTGTCTTTCAAGAGGTTTGTATATGAGCACACTTTAATTCAGTTGATTTACGAATACATTTTGTAGAGCAAGCCATAATTTTGTGATTTTGCTTTTTTATGTGTATTTACGTGCGTGTGTAGTAGCACCACAGGGTATTTTCTATTTTGCTGCTCTTATTGTTGGAACGAATAAGTTCATTAAACCTTGTGGCCTAGTTGCATGTGTCTTGAGAGGAGGACTTGTTAATTTTTATATATTTTGATAACAAATTCGACCATTTGTTTTTTTTTAAATTTTTGTTTATAAATCGAAATTTATTTAATTTACTAACTTATTTTCAAATGAGTAGAGGTATTCTTTGCATTAAAACATCTTCAAATAAACTCGTAATATTAAATATATTACAGCAACAAGTGAATCTGATGATATTCACTTACTTAAAATAACATGCTCTGGCGCAATTTAGCATTCTTAACATTTTATCGCTAACCGGATATGAAATTTTATCACCGCTAAGAAGATATATGTATGTATCAAATACATGCCAACGAAATTCCATTGCGTTTCGTTCTAACAATACGAACTTTAATAATGAAGTAAAACCAGTTTTTACCATTTAATATATTAAGTCTCGTTGACCTATTTATAGTTCTACTTTCAATTTTGTTAAGAAGTGAACACCAAAACATATTGCATTGCCTATAATGTGTTTTGAGACGAAAGTTATATCATGCTGTAAGCAGTCTGTAATCATGTACGAGTACAAAAGGATGGCAGCAGAAATTCGTCTTTCGAAATTTTGAATTTCATGGGCTCTAACATTTTGTTATTCGATTTATATATATATATATATATATCTATATATACTAACACAAACCTGAGAAAAAATTTTAAAATTATGAGAGATTTATGAAATAACGGGTGTCCCAACAAGAACGCAAGATTTAAATGACTCATGTAGCATCTGAATTGTTTCTCTTGCTATATGACATGTGGCGCAGTTTTGTTGAAACCACAAGCCCTCCACATTCATTTCTTTAATTCTAGGCACGAAAAAACTGGTTATCATTTCACGATACCGAACACCATTGACCGTTTGCGATTGAAATGCCTCATTTTCATGAAAAAAGCTCCAATGATTCCTCCAGCCCAAAATCCACACCACACAGTGACACGTTGAGGATGCATTTGCTTCTCGTGAATCACTCGAGGATTTTCCTCACCCCAAATGCGACAATTCTGCCTATTGACGAAGCCATCATGATGGAAATGGGCCTTGTCACTGAAGATGATTTTATCCGCAAAATCAACATTTTCATGTTGCCTCTCCAATACCCAATTAACGAACTCCCTTCGCTGTCCATGGACAGCTGACTTCAGTTCCTGAGTCAATTGAACTTTGTATGCATGAAGATGTAAATCTTTCGCTGCATAGTGGATTTGGAGACACAAATTTGCTGAGCTCGGTATCGAATTGAGGTGGATGGAGTTTGAGCGACATCATCACGTGCAGCTGCGACATTTTCAGTGGATCGACCTGGTCGAAGGCGCGTTGTTGTCTTTACATCACTAACAGACCCAGTTTTGGGACATTTATTCATTAATCTCTTTACAGTTGACTCTTTTGGAGCATTATTGTGACCCCAAATTGATCACAATTTGCGAACTGTAGCCGCAAAACTTTCACCATTTTGGTAAAACAATTTTGCAATGAGAATGCTTTGTTCATTCGTGTAACGCTCCATTTTTACTAACCTCGTACCTTCTACTAGCAAACAATAACAATTGTTCAAATGTTCTTACGTTACGTTCTTGTTGGGTCACCCTTTATAACGAAATCAAACGCATGCTTAATTCAATGTTCTATTCAATGTTGCATATGAAGATATATTATTTAAATGATTTCATATGACTAAGTAATCTTCAGTTCAAGTAATTGAATAATGGGAGTAGTTGTAGATAACAAACTAAGTTTTAACTATCATATGGACAATGCTGCAATGTTGTTTGCAGCTATATAGTGGCACTAATAAACAAAATATGAGGAAAATTTGAATAGCGTTTAATAGAGTTATAAGATATTTATATTCACTAAGGCGCCGTGTTCATATAACACCGCATGTTAAACGTTCTTGGGCTGTAGTTTTAAAAATTATATCGATTTGAGGTCTTTGTTGTTATTTTATAAAGTTGTTTGACTGTGCAGTCCGCAATTTCTTTTTAATTCGTTTAATTTTTCACATTCCACTCATAATAAGCAGCTTCTTATTCCTAAAATAACCACACTCATGGGGCGTGCGTTTGTAGTAAGAGTAGCGCGAATTTACAATTTACTACTAAGCCATTTAAAAAGTTTTAAATTATGTCCTGATTCTTACAAATAGCACATTCTCCAACACTTTCAAACTTTGTCGTACAATTTTGTTTTCAATTAAATGGTGAGCAGCCTTTATTACATATGTACCGATAAACTTCTAACTTTTGAATTAGTCTTTTTTTCATACTTTTTTTGTCTTTAATAATCATACTTTCTTTAAAATCGTATTTTTTATATTTAATTTTTATTGCGTTTTTTACTTATAATATTGAGCAGATTAAATTTAATAGATGAATTGTTGCATAGTAATTTACTTATAATTGGCCGGAAGGCTTTAAATTACAAGCCAAAAATAAATAAATAAATAAATTAATAATGAAATGAAATGAGTATCAGTATTTTACTGAATGTAAAAAAAAAACAAAGAAAAAAACCAAAAAAGAGCTTTTCATTTTTCCAAAATTGATCATTTTCGTAAATTTTCCTTGTTTCCGCACATTTCCCAAATTTCGATCATTATAATGAAAAAATCAAACTGAAGAAATTTCCCATTTGTCTGAAAATTTCACGAAGAAATTCGGATTTCGCTGATATTTATATGCGAATGCTTAAGATTCATATATTCTAACTACTTTTGACTTAAATACTAAATCTGAACCTCGATTTTAGACTAAGTAGCAAAATATTAGACCTCGCGAATTTTAGAATTCCAAACATTTTTTCATATATTCAAATACCATTCTAATGTATAAACTACTTGATGTTGTAACTTCATTGCTTATTAACATAATTAGATGCAAAACAGTTTTCAGGAGTAGTTCAGTAAATAACTTACAATGTAGTATCAATAACACATTGAGTGCTATAAATAATTCGTTAAATGAAAATAACATTTATATTAATTTGTAGCAAAACTAAAGCTATGCTTTTTATCTCCTTGTTTCAATCTTTTCAGAATTTTAACATCAACATTAATGGAAACAGTATTGAGTTTGTAGATGAAGTGAAGTGCCTGGGCATAACACTTGATAAACGACTTGATTTTCGTGCTCATATTGATTCTATATTTCCAAAGATACTTTTTACTCTGAGGAAGTTGTATAATATGAATATATTCCTTCCAATTCATATTAAAGAGATGTCTTAAATTAATTATTCTATTGAAGTTTTTTTTCGGGAACAATTCTTGGTTGCCTTAGGAAAATTGAGAGGATTTTTAATATGGTAGTAAGGTATGTGTATAGTTTGAGGCGCTATGATCATATATCACAATATGCTATACGTTTTTTACGTGTTCCCTTTAAGAATTATGTTGAATTTTGAATCATTAAATCATTTTATTAATTGGTAATATCTGGTTCACCACCTTTACTGCAAAGTAGATTCAGGTTTACTAGATCAACTAGAAATCCACAATTTGTAGTTCCTCTTACACCAGGCTCTGCTTTTTTCTTAAAATCATTTACAGTGCGCGTTTGCAGAGCTTGGAATCGGCTCCCTCTGCATCTACGAAATTTTGCTTATTCAAATCAAGTTTTCCAACACAAATATATTAGATTTGCATTAAGTGATCTTCAGTAACCTATTTTACATTATTATTATTATTTATTATTAGCTCATTATCGACACTTAATTTTTCTTTTATTATTTGCTTTATAACTGTATTTGGGTGGGGAACGATGATATAAATTTTGCTATTAACATATGAATTTATGTCGTTTTTAACTTTATTTTATTATTTATTTATTATTATTTTTTTTTTATATTTAATATTGTATTAAAGAATTTTATATTTTACTTGTGATGTTATATAATTAGCATTTTTGGTTTTCCTGCATCACGACGATGTATGAATAAATGAAATGAAATGAAATAAATTCAAAATAATATAAATAATAGTACATAACAAAGGAAAAATATTGTTTATAAATCTATTCTGATGTATTGCTTGTAAAAAAAGGATTTCTAAATCAATTTTAAGGTACCTGGGATAGAGCGTCAGTGTACACAATCTCTTTCAGATACATAAAAATAGTACAAAGAAAGTGTATTTGAGTTTGTCACCGCGTCTATATGTTATTCGTATTTTGTGATTTTCATTTTCAAATCATGAACAGATACAAGAATGCGAAACTCTCGCTTTTATGGTAAAATGTAACAGAAAACATGCAAAATTAAGATGAATAAATCCATAACTGTGAACCTTAAAGTGAAAAGTAAATTTAATATAAAATATGATTTATTCAAAATAATGTTGTATTTCATAAAATTTTTCTTAACAAATTTTGGCTCTATTGCGATTTTCATGAGGTGTGTTATTTGAAACAACCAAATTTACATTTCTAAAATGGAGCCCATGAGATATGATTATGAGCAGATTTTGTAAACAATAAGCAGGTTTGTAATAGGGTTGCGGAAAGAATAACTTTTTCGCAAAACCGTTTCTTGAAATTGTATACAAACAGCTAAAATTTGAGATCGAAAACTTAGGCATGTTGCTGACGACATTATGAAGAACAGCAATAAATAAATTCTATTAAGAAATAAATAAAAAAAATTAAGGTACTGAAATTTCGGACGTCTATTTTTAAACAGGGCATTAGAAACATTTTGCAAGGAAATCATTTATTAATTTATTAGGTATGTTTTAACAAATTTCTAAAATTCAGAGATAACTACAAAAATGTTTGTTAATCGCGTATGACCGTCTTAGATTTTGTCACCATTTTCTCTTTTTCTCGAAATTCTTCAACACATTTCGCATACGATCAGCTTGATATCGGCTGCGATTGGACGAATAATTGTGTTTTAAGGTTGTAATATTTGGCAAATCACTCGCAAAATCTGATTCTAAACGAAATATCCTACAGAAAGAAGTTACATTATCCAGGAAATCGAACATGCAGTTGAATTATTTAACTTTTTTGAAAATGTGAACAGTTTTCCGTGTCAGTAAATCGTTGTATATACATATATTAAAAACACTGTCATATGTCGCAGATTTTCTAAACACTAAATGTGTGGGGTTGACGGAAAACGCTGATATTCATAACAAAATTATACCGTTTCTGATTTCAATGATAAGTTTCATATTACTAATAAATAACAATTTTTTGGCATCCCTTGGATGTGATATGGGAGAGCCTTTTTCGTTCAGTGAGTTTGCATCCATTCTAAAGGAAGGAATCTATTACATAATGATATTTTCGTATCAAGTTTTTACTAGTCTTGTACTCGACTACTCGAGAATGAAAAATATGTTCATATGAGGGGTAGAACCCACTGCCACTATCCACTACAGTCGCGTGCATCAACCATCGCGCTATTGTTCACAAATACTAAAAAAGTAATACTCATGCCAAATTTACCGAAATCAGACCAACTCCCATTTGGATCTCCTGTACTTTATATATAATACAAACGAAAATTTAGGTTTAAGTAGCGTCAGCTAACAAATAATTTGAAGAATGGAAACTTAGAATATATTGCCCATTTTGTGCAAAATGTTGTATTTTTGATCAAGTGACAATATGTAGACAATGTACATATCTACAAAATGACCTAAGATTGCAAATTCTTGGAAAAGTAACTGCAGTACAGATTGTTGTAACGCCATTTCGCTCTCTCTTAACATCAACGTCATATTTGTGTTTAACTGCCTGCCAGTATAGCGTAAATTTTTGTTATTTATTAAGAAAGACACATTGAAAATTATTACTGCAGTAATTGAATAGGAGGAAAGAGAATTTTCACTGATTTTAGTGTATTAAATATATCTATATAACAAATTTTGTGATAACTATGGCCACATTTTAACATTTTAACAAAAGAAAAAAACAAATTCATAGCATCCCATGAATGAGATATGTGGAGAGCTTCTCACATTCACTGAGCTTACACGTGTTCTATTTGTAGACTCAACGTCACAGTTCGAGAAGCATTTCTTCGACTTGTCGATTACTCTCGACTAGCCGAAGTGTTCGTTAGACAAATTGAGGTGACCACCGTTCAAATAACGGCAGATGACTGTATGCGGGATTGAATCCGCGACAATGCCCGATTTTAATATTTTTTTTTTATCATAAAATTTAAAATGTCTGCGCGAAACCACTAAAACTATCTATAACTTTAACCGTAATTTTGGACTGTCATTGGGCAAACTAACAATGCCAATTCTGCTGCCATCAAATACGTACGAATGTTACACTGCAATACATTCCTGATTAGCTATGTGGTATAGGGTAATTCAATTTGAATCAGTTCTAGCAACAGATTGTCAACCTTTTTTTTTAAATTAATTTAATTTATTTATTCGGGATTGTAATTTTAAGTCTTAAGGCCGATTTGATTATATTACAATATTACAACGTATCTTCACCATAATTCAAATGCATTATACAACTTTACAATACTAATGTTATAAAAAATTTTATGTATCTTAATAGCAGAAAAATATGATTTACAATATGACGGTCTAAGTGAAGTACTTATTAAAATACAGAATCATAACTTTAATTGGAATTTAGGGCTACTTCCATAATATAACGCAAAATTTAATAACAGATTATTAGGTAAAAACTAGTAACTTCAAGTAATTTTTTTAAGATTTACTTAACTAAGTAATTGAGATGCTATACAAGTAATGGCTCAAAAAAATAAAAAGGAAGAACAAAATAATAATTTTAACGGTAATCATTTCCCCGTTCAGAATGAAAAGAAAGATGGACAGCAAACTATTTGACGGCAATATCAAAGAAAAAAAAAGGAGTCAGGCGGATAATTATAGATGAGGAATATCATTGAAATACGCAACAAGTCTCTTCTTGTAAGTGTTTTGGGAAGAAGAAAAATTGTTTAATGTGTTTAGAAGTGTGTTAAACTGCCTGGCTACTCTTACTTAAAAAGATCTACTAATATAATATTTTGTGTTATGAATAATCAATTGATTAATGCGAATTGATCGAGTGAATTTAAATAACTCTACAAGGAACGGCGGTGATTGATTTTTAATAAAATTAAAAAACAAAAGCAATGTACGAATAACTACAAAATTACGAAAAGAACAACCTAGAAATTGTATCATAAATATATTTCAATCTTCGAATCAGTTAAATTATAAGATTTTTTTGCCAACATATGAATTGAGGTAGCAACTTTTTTTTATAAAATCATTATATTTTTAATATCTTATCTCTTTTATGCCGTTGTATGATATCGAAATAAAAAGTATTCTGGGTAAATTCATTTATGTAAGAATCAATGCATTTCCTCATTCTCCAACAAAAAAAAACACATAAAATTTAAACAAAAAAACAATAATTAATTTAAACGCTCGCCTATATGTGTATGCTCACGTACATACGTGATCATAATGAAGAATATATTATTTGACCTTAGTTAGAAAGACTATTCCATTTTGCAGTCACTCAATATCAAAATATCAAGTAGTGATGATTCCAACTGTACTGCGAGTATTTAGTGCAAGCGATAAGTGTTTACACAACTGCAAGCTATTTCAACGCATGCCAATGGAAACGAAGCAAATTAGCTGTTAATAAGAGCAACGATAATAGAAAAAATGCATTAAATATTACTGATAAGATTGCATACGAAATGAGGAGGACAAATGAAAAACATGCTGATAACAGCATTTAGTAATCACTTTAGTGATTTTTATGAATTATATTTGAAGTGAACCATGAGTGACAAAAAGAATTATGAAAATTGTTATAAGAATTTTAATATCTTTATTTTATTTATTTATTTTTGGCTTGTAATTTAAAGCCTTCCGACCAATTATAAGTAAATTACAATATGCAACAATTCATCTATTTGTTTTAATCTGCTCAATAATATAAATTAAAAAAAAAAAACACGTAATAAAAATTAAATATAAAATTTATAAAAATATAACATGATTTTAATGAAGGTATGAACGTATGTTGCGTTTCTGATACTTAACGCTGGTAATGCGTAAAGTATTTGTGGATATTCAGGCATGACTTTCAAATCGATGTGATTGATTTAGGGTGGTTGGTTAAAGGTATGAAGGTATGAATTGTAAGAATCAGGACATAATTGTACCTATAAATTCGTGCTACTCTTACTATAAAAGCACGACCCAAGATTGTTGTTATTTTAGGAATAGGAAGCAGCTTATTACGAGTGGAATGTGAAAAATTAAACGAATTAAAAAGAAATTGAGGACTACACAGTCAAACAACTTTATAAAATAGCAACAAAGACCTCAAATCGATATAACTTTTAAAACTACAACCCAAGAAACACCTAACATACGGTGTTATATGAACACGACGCCTCAGTGAATACAAATATCTCATAACTCTACTAAACGCTATCCGAATTTTCCTCATATTTTGTTGATTAGTGCCACTATATAGCTTTAAACAATATAGAATATTAGGCATGTTATAATCATGAACCAATTTCTCCTTAATTGATCTAGGCAACACTATATCAGTGTTATAAAAACTTTGAAGTGAATAATTTATAAGTCGGTCTACATTGTCCACATGATAGTTAAAGCTTAGTTTGTTATCTAAAACTACACCCAATGGATAATCCGGGTACGTGAATTTTAGAAAAACTTTTAGTTCATAGAGTATAGCTCTGATTTCTGATGTTACATCCAAGATTTAATTATAAAAATCATCTTCGTTGATTTTAATAATCTTATGAGCTTTTCGTATTTGCTACAGCTAGTAAGATAACAAATGTCTTAGAATGATTTACTAAGGAAAATTATAAGAATCAATTCCCTTTTTTTTGCCACATATCCATAACAATGAATTCCAATCTAAACTTTTTTCAGTCCCATTTTAAAAATGTGCAGAGTCCACTCATTTAATTTACTACTTATTTATTTGCCTGTCCCATGAATTAATGCACACCTGAATAATAAAATTTTTACGGAACTAAACATATCGAAATTGTAGTATTGACATTTTTACCAACAATATGCAAAAATGTAACAATTTCTTCTATGGATGCAGCAGCAGCAATAATTTTGGTCGAAATTGTCCTGAAGAATCGATTCCTAAGAAAGTTTGAAGAACGTTACATGGAGTCTGTTATAGAACTAGTTATTTCAATGGTTGTTTCATATTAAAATGTCCTGCAACAAGCCCAAAAAGTTTACAAATATGTACCACTATAAAATTAGGACTTATTTTTTAAAGCGATGGTCCACATTTTTTTTATTTTTGCACCACCTTTTTCAATCGATAATTTCTCAAAACCTACAGCGTTCGAGGTCGCCACAGATCATATATCTAAAATCAGGAGTTATTATTTTCTATACGAACAGAAATTAACCCACACAAGCACAAAAATAGTCTCAAAACTAGACCTGATTCAGGAAAACCGAAAATATTTTTGAAATCGACATATCTATGAAAGCGGAAGTCGCCACCGTTGTTATGGAGGACTCCAAAGAAGGAACCAATTCTCAAGAAAAATCTCTGCGAGAAGTTGTTAAGACGTCAGAAAATATCAGAACATCTCGTAATGAATCATCTACATCGCCGTTGTTAGATTCCATTAATTTGGTAGAGACTAAAGCGGGTGCCTCACCCAAATCAACTGCGGAAAATAAAACGGCTACAACGAATCCCCAAAGCAATGCAACATCCGTAGTAGCCATTGTACCCAGTGATTGCCAATATTTTTTTTGAAGATGATGTTTTTCGCCTTGACAGAAAAGGACGAGTTAAGTTTGGATACATAGTGGAAACCTCGAGCGAAGAATATTGTTGTTTGGACTAGGGTAATGTTGAAGTAGCTTGGTATCCCAAGGGCGATTGCACCATAGAATCTAAAAGGACGGTAGGATGTCGTTGGATGTTTTGCATGTTTTACTATATCATTATTATTCCATTTCTTAACCATCATAGAACAGTTATGTAATTTACGATACAAAAAGGATAATCAGAAATGCAAACTAATGATTTATTGGGCTAAAGCATAAAGAGGACAAAGTGGACTAGTTGATAATTACGGCGAGTACATGTGCAAGAACAAAAAACGAATAACTGTTGTAGACATGCCACACTCCCCGCCTTAAAAAAGTGTTGTTTATTATATCCTTATATTTCCCTCGCAAAATTCTTTAAAAAATGTAAAAAAAAATATATAAAAAAAAATTTGTGTCGCATTTTTATAATTGAGTTACCGATAAACTCCTTGTTATCTGCTCTGCTTTAAAAATTATTCTGGATGTTTTGTAATTCTTGGAACTGTATGTGGAACAAACGGAAGAAAAGAACGGGACGCATAATGAAAATGATAAATTTCATTTTTACCCTTTTCATTTTTAGTCTACAATCAATGAACTTCTTTTGCTGGTCTCATTCTAATATTTCATATAAAATGTGATGCGTGGAAAAACAACCAGCAAATATCACACAGCAACAAAAATGTATATTTTTCTATATTGCAGCATAAATGATATATATGCCTTGTTGACAATTTTGATAAGTTTTTTTTAGTAAATTAAAACAGACTTTTTTTATCACATTCTTTATTTCTTTTTTGTTGATTCTTCAACACGTAAGCAGAAAAGTGGGAAGCTAATATTGAGAGATGTTTGTTTTTGTTTTTGTTGTTCAATAGAGTTTTTATTATTTAGATAAGTCAATGACAGTTATATGTATGTCCATATCAATACGTGGTAAAGAGGTATGCAGACACGTAGTAAACTATTTTTTTTTTGACCAAATAACAAACAGTTTTGAATGCCATGCCAATGCAAATAGGGTGAAAAATGATGAGAAATTTTATAAAAACCGAAATCTGATTACTTCCGGAATCTGAAAGAGTATGGTTTTAGTTCCATTGAATTGAACAAGGTTTACCTAAATGAACAACACTCTGCATAGCAATAATAATAATAATACCAGAAGTGTTATCCTATTATATTTAAATTGCAGTCTATAAAAGCTATTTGAAACGTTTATGTCGTAGAATTGTTTTCGTCGCGTGCCTAAATATCATAAACAGGAGATAGAATTCATTACCTACACAAATCGAAAACATGTGACTTTTATCCTATTTCAACTACATCAGTGCGAAATAATAAGAATGCAACAATAGTAGATCATTAGGTGTGATCACACATTCCGATATCCCGGTGAAATTCTGCTCCTCAGGTTATTGTATCTAACACCTATTCAAAAATTCGGTTCAAATAAATGATTTGATGTCATTTATAAATCAATTTTTCGCGATTCTCAAAACCCGCAGTAGCAATAGTACCCATTTACTTTAAAAGACAACCCGTTAACAAATACTGGGATAACGCAATAAATGTGAGTGCTTTTTTAACAAAATTATAAATAGTGCGCGGTTTCGGGAAAACTGAATTTTCTATATGCAACAGTATAGGAGATATAAAGGTCCAGATTTGAAAAATACTTGTATTCACAATGGGCGTCGATTGATTAATAAATATATATGAATGAATGAATGAATGTTGGCAGAAGAAACTCACCACAACATCACCAACCATTATAGGCTTTACACAAATTTGTCTTGATTTATTTCCCATAAATACATCAGCTAATATATCCTATTTTGATGATCGCTTGCTAGATGGTATATAGGACAGTCCCAAAACTAGCCGACCTGAAGTATAGATGGAACCAGTAGTTTTAAAAAAAATTATTTCGGTGAAAAAGTGGCAACCTTATAAAACATGTATTTTAAGTTTTAAATTTCAAGACGCTACGTTATTTAGTATTTTTATTTGAGCCATCAAAAGTACACGATCTCAGTGAATTTTTAAATGTGGAAAAAATTGGTTACCGTTATGTAATTCAATGTTTCCATTTGAAAAGTCTCAAAAGGTCTGCTCCATCTTTTACGACTGTAAAATAATGGGTAGCAGAGTATGAACGAGGCCGAGCGACTTGCCTAGACGAACGCCGTAATGGTCGAGCAATTGAAGTGTCCACGTTAAGGAAATCCACAGAATGGTATTGGATGATCGTCGGAATAGAAGAATCGTGTCGGTGCGCGAGCTAGCTGAAATGATAGGCATTTCAAAAAGTGATATACATCGAATATTAACGGAAGATTCAAAGATGAGAAAGCGGTGTGCAAGATGGGTGCCGCGCTTGCTTTCAATATAGCAAAAACAGCGTCGTGATGTTTCAGTAGAGTGTTTGACGATGTTTCACCGCAATAAAGCTAAATTTTAGTGTCGATTTATAACCATGGATGAGACATGGGTCCACCATTTCATACTTGAGACGAAGGAACCGTCAAAGCTGTGGACTGGAATAGGAGAATAGCGTCCAAAGAAGACGAAGACGGTTCCATCTGCAGGCAAAGTCATGGCGTCTGTTTTAGGGATGCGTATAGGATTATTTTTATCGATTATCTTCAGAAAGGAAAAACCATCAACGGGGCGAATATTATGCTAACTTATTGCAGCGTTTAGGTGATGAAATTATTGAAAAAGCCCGCATTTAGTGAAAAAGAAAGTGTTGTTTCATCAAGATAATAGTCCAGTTCACACATAAAGTTCCAACTGCTTCATCACGCATCTTATTCGCCAGACTACTTTCTATATCCAAACATGAAAAACTGGCTCGGTAGGAAAAGATTTGCCAACAATGAAGAGGTGGAGTCTGCGGTTGATGGCTATCTTAAGCAATTTGATTGATCTTACTACAAACAGGGTATAGAAGCTGTTGAATATCGATGGAAAAAGTGTATAAAGCTAATAGGAGATTATGTTGAAAAGTATAGAAAAATTGTTTGTGTCTTCTTTGCTAGGGGGAAATATTGTGTTACCACGAAATGTCATATAAATGGTGCAGGTGTAACAACTGATTCTGGACAATATATAATGCTATTATTCTATACTGAGTTTTATAGCAAAGAGTGAAAGCTAATTGGTCAATTTTCTTCACCGAGAACTACAAAAAAAAGTCCAACATAACAAACTAACAGTCTGTTTCCATAAAACGAGCCACTCAATTCGTTCGCCAAGCAAAAAAGCTTATTTGTGTTCGTCTTTATATGTAGTTGGAATAGATTTTTGCTTTGAAGAGCTTTTATTTTTATTTGGTAGGTTTCCATAAATTTACTTTGGTTGTGTATACCGTTATGAAAAAATGTTGAAAAAATATATAATGGAAACATTGTTTTTTGAAAACATTAATAGTTGACGAACCTTTCATGGGTTTGATAAAAACTCTGTTCTTCACCGTTTTGACCGTTTTATGGAAACAGGTTATAAAATGCAAAACAAAATATTTACCTATATTTTTGGCACAACCGTGGAGAGTCAAACGACAGTTGTATGCTCCTGGACCTCTTTTGATTTTGCTATCTTTTCAGGCGTTTTGGAACTGCAAAGAATCCAAATTTTAAAATAAAATTAGAAACAAAAAACCTTTCGATAGCAAGAATATCATTTGTTGAAAAAAGTATTAGTTTTAGATAAAAAGTGATGTAAGCGAATGCATTTTTTTAACAAAAATTTAAAATGTTTTTGAAAATAATTTGATAGTTTTTTTCTCTCATTGTTTTCAATGAGTGTAGTAAAATTGGCAGCACCTTCTAGCTGACGAATTTCAGAAGATTTTACGTGGCAGCTTAAACTGTGTGCTGACACGAGATAAGGGTAAGAGATGTTATGTGCTTTCTGATGGCACGTCATGGAATATAAAGGGTATTGTTAGATTTACTAAATTTTGTATGATTTCCGCAACCAGATTTTTGAACGACAAACAAAATAGAACGTATGACACTCTGTATCTGCAGAGGTTTCCAATGCTTGAAATAAATCAGCCAAGAGATTCCTTTAAACGATAATAAGAGTTGAATTTTTAACTTAAATTTCGATCTGTGCTGTGTTGTACAAATAGTAGATTAAAGTAAACAATGTTTGAAATCAAAAGGCAAAGTTTTAAGATAACAACGAAGGCAATAGCAGGTTCCATGAGCAATATCTACATTAATTACAGTTCATAAAAAGGAGCAAAGGGAAAAATGTTATATAATAACAAAAGGATTTCTTTGACTTTCCTTAATAAGAAAAATGAAACCTAAAAGCAACCCCTAAAAATGATTGTTGATCAGTGGTTTATTTGTAACGAAATTTCGATTTACACATTCCTTTTTTGTATAGCCAAAATTAAACTTAGAATCGTTACACCCTTTTACTGACTTCGTTCAAAATAACTACTTATTTATTTTTTTATAATACTACCGACTCTTATTATTACTGGTTTGTACTGGTTTCTTTCAAGAGAACTACTTATTTATTTTATTATAATATTACCGATTTTTTAGTACTATATTATGATATTATTTCATTCCATTGAAGATTGATAGAATACAATATTTTGATGTTAATTTTTTGCGATCCACATCTGTTGAAATATATTTTAAACATTATTACATGATTGTTATTATAATTTTTTTTAGCATAAAATTGATATGGTCGCACATTTTGCTGCTCTCAAAGCTGTCGGTGAATCATGTCGCATTCCCTTGCAATATTATCATAACAATATGACGGGAACAAATGTTCTACTGGAAGCCATGGCTGACAATAATGTCTTTAAGTTCGTGTACAGTTCAAGTGCCACCGTATATGGTGAACCACAATTTTTACCTGTGACCGAGGAACATCCTACAGGCAATTGCACAAGTCCTTATGGTAAAACGAAATATTTCACTGAAGAAATTTTAAAGGATTTATGTAAATCAGATAAGGTAAGATTGAGATAAACCACCACACAAAAAAGAAGTGGAATAGTTACAATTTGTCTTGTTTTTATTTTTTAGCGTTGGGCTGTAGTTTCTTTGCGTTATTTCAATCCTGTTGGTGCTCATCCCAGTGGGCGTATCGGTGAAGATCCCAATGGGGAGCCGAATAACTTGATGCCATATATAGCGCAAGTAGCTGTGGGCAGACGTAACTGTTTACAGGTTTATGGGTCGGATTTTCCGACCAAAGACGGCACTGGCGTGCGTGATTATATCCACATAGTCGATTTGGCCGAAGGTCATGTTAAGGCTTTAGATAAGCTTCGGAATATCGCAGAGACTGGTTTCTTTGCCTTTAATCTGGGCACAGGCGTGGGTTATTCCGTTCTGGAGATGGTTCATGCTTTCCAAAAGGCTTCAGGACGAAATATTAATTACAAGTTGGTTGACCGACGTTCTGGTGATGTAGCCACCTGCTTTGCAGATGCATCACTGGCAGCAACGGCTTTGGGATGGCAGGCCACACGGGGTGTAGATGAAATGTGTGCTGACACATGGCGCTGGCAAAGTAATAACCCCAATGGATATGCTGCGAAATAATTAATCCTGCTGCATTTTTCTTTCTCTTTTGCATTTCTCTATTGCACTTTATTAACGAAACATTCTTCCAAAAAACGTATTGATTTAATTATTAGTTTTATTTTTCCCAGGCCGGTTGCTCTCCTATATAACTATTACGTTGTATTTATGTAGTGTCTCTTGCCTTGTTCAGAAAGTTATGTAAGTGATGAGCTCGTTCATAAACACACATGGATGTTTTTTTTTTTTTTTTTTTTTTTTTTCTTTTTCTGTTGTAATGTACGCAATTTAGTCATTGTTTAGAAGAAACATAAATATCATATTTTGCATAGTATATGAATTTTTCTTGTTTGTTCCTCTACGTATACATTTTTATTATCTGTTTTTAGTTGTTAGCAAAATATCTGCTTATTTTTTAAAGATACATGTTTAGTTAAATTTTATATAGTAAAAGTGCATTCATGCAAGCATTTCACACCAATATCAACGTAAATATAATATATATTTAGTATACATCAAGATGTAATACATGTTATATGTATATACCATATACAAATAAAACAAGAGTGAAAATATAAAATTACATAAATATTGTAAAAGTCGTTGTTGTAAAAGATGGGATGTCTTCGGAAATTCTACTTTGGAAATAAATTGAACAGAGAGAAAATCACGATAAATATATTGTCAACTATTGTTGGAAAGCTTCTTAAATTATACCACATCTGCACTGCTTTGTGAATGTTTTAATGGAATATGGGATATCAACTAAGAGTGAATGGCAAAAAGGTATAGTATTCAAACCGCTAGCATTGACAGCTATTCCTGACTGGGAGTGATCATTCAAAAGTTGTAATCTCTTGCATCTATTGCATCGGCAGCCTTTTACATCAATCTCAGTTCAACAGAGAAATCTGGATAGCCAACATTTGTAATCGTTTGTGAGGAAAATATCCTGGAATAAAATGGAATGGTCGACTCTGGAGGAAAGACTTTGGAGATTACCAGAACCGCGGCAATATTGGTTTCATACGATCTCCTCCGATTGGGGATTTTTATGTCCAGTGTCGTCCTATTAATATACGCCAACCTGAAGTCGTGTAAACGCTGTGATCGCCGAAGGGAAAGTTGAGCTTCTGAAAGTTTAGCTTTGGTTGACAATACGGTGATTGGGTGATATGAATCTCCATCATTAGTTGGGTTATAATATGTCACCACAGGAGTAATACTCGCTCTTCCTAAAAACGTACTAACTTAATACGTATATGATGCACTTAATTTCTGCTTTATTTGGGATACGAATTTTGTGAGCATTTTAAGCAAGATTTCTATCGTGATTAATTTCAAATATGCGAGCCGATTGCGCAGCCGTCGAGGTATTCGAGACACATATTATGACGATGTTGTTGGACAAATCAATCAATCAATCAACCTCTGATGAACTTTTTTCATTTCGTTTAGGCCGGTTTTACAACACCACAAATAACATTTGTGCTATCGTTCGCCTACTGGATTATGAATTCCCTGGAGGCTGCGTTGTTCCAGCTGTGAAATATGATGTGTTCGATATAATATTAGGGATTCAACCGGCATGGTCATCCGTCTTCTGGTTTCTAAACTATGATTCTGATATGAACATAACCTTAATATGTATGGGCAGCAGACAATCGAATCGAACCATCTAATGGTAGCATGTCTAGTGGTAGCATCTCGCGAATCTGCTTTCTTTAGAAACTGGATATTAGATAAATACTTACACCAATGCTGTGAGATTGGGTGAGATATAGACGTTGCCGATTTCTACTCCAATATTTACAGTATTTAGTGAGATTCTCTATGTAAGATTCGGGAATCTGTGAACTAATGAAGACTGTGTTCCGCGTTTATGGTAATCAGAACACTGTAATGTTTCGTTTTATTTATAAAATGGTTCGACCAAAATTCCAATTCTCTTATCTACCAATATTTATATATTGGGCACGTTACTACAGATCCGACCCATGATTGTATCGGCCTATGATGTGATTTCGTGCGATCATTTTGACGTGGTAACTTCACTGTGTTGGAGCTCTTCCGCCAATTATCGTCCACTCGGTGACTTAGCTGTTCTTATTTCGCCTTACTTTTGTGAATATGAACTGTAGGAATTGTTTTCAGACGACGTCGAAGTTAAAATTATTTTTAAAAGTTCATGTAAAATTTTTTTCAGAATTGCCTCATTTCCTTTGATTTAAAGATAAAAACCTAACTTTTCTTTTCGGTATTTCATTGTGGTAACTCCGGATTTTTAGTGTAAAATACTTTCACTGAGCCATACTAAATTCGTGCACCTCTTGGACAGCAACATACTTTTGAATGCAATTACGTGTATTTATCCAAATTTTCATCGAAATCTAAAGAAGCGTTTGGAATTAGCTTGACTAAGTTAATAAGGGAAATATACAAATGTTGAAAAAAAAGTGGAAAATGTTAATAGAAACATTTTCGACATTGTCAAATAAATCTCCAAATTGGGTTTATCAGTAGAAATGGAAAGTATTATAAAAAAAATATGAAAATAATTCTTAAATAAAAAGTTATGAAATGAATAGTATTACCAGACCATCCGGAAAAAGCTAAAGAAAAAAATATAACCAATAACTTTGTGGAAAGGTAGTATCAGTGGGACGAACTAGCCAGTAAAGACCTTTAAATAACCATGTATTTATTTTGGCTATGGCAGGTTTCGTTTTTGAAACAACACACAGCATAGAAACTTGGGAAAAGGTATTTGTTAACACTATTTACTGTAATATCTTTATGGGAATTCAATCGTGTAAATCCAAATCAATAGGAAAATTTGAGATTTGGAAACATAGGGTAGATAGTTTATATATTGATGCTGATCTGATGGCATACATTTTATTTTAAGGAACGCAGAGTAATTTTCAAAAAATTTGAAATTATCTAATCAATGTCTCTACTAAGAATCATATCCTGAAGGCACTCAATAAATAGTCCATTAACTATAATGTGTTATTACACCTTTAGATTTTGAAATAACAAGTACCTACCGTCTATTACGTACGGTAAGTATTAAACGCAAATTTGTAGGAAGAACACTTATGCTTCCAAATAGTTGTTTGTTTGCAACCAAACAATATAACTTATAATATGTACTTTTTTAATTATTTCGGTTATTTATTGCATAAAATTTAACTACAATTTTAATTTGCCTTAAATCTACCAATAGTATAATACAAACTTACATGCTACTTGAACCGCTAGGCTTAGGATAGTAGATATTTTCGCCCGTACAATTGAGCCTTCTTTTCGAAAGTAGGTGATTTGATGGTTGTATTGATTTTATAAAAGGAATTCATTGAATATTTTACATATGTCTCATAAATCTCACTAAAAAAGTTCTTAATGCCCTCATCGTTCTTCTGGTCATGAACGATGATGAAACGTATTTGGCTAGCAGTAACGAAGGCCGAGACGAACCATTGGTTAAAACGATCTATTGATTTCAAATACATATTGGGCGACTTCCATTTATGTTCATCTACCAAATCTAAAGCAGCATGAGCTATAAATTGGCTCAAATGACGATGGTCTTCTTTCTGGCAGAATGGGAACAGAGTATAAGCAATTAGTAGACGCAACGAAATCTAAATAGAAAAACTTACTCTCATTTCTTTGCTGACTGTGGTGAACTCCATTTCAAATATGGGATTATCATTATGACCAACTATTACAAAATAGAAAGTGGGCATGTTGAAGCTTTAATTTATTTTTAATAATTTACAAGAAAAACAGAAAGCGTCCCGCTGACGAAAACAAAATTTTATTCAACTGATTCAATCAGCTGACATTTTTATAACGTTGCCATATTCTTGTACTCAAATACAGGGTTTGTATCCAATGCGGAATATTTTGAAATTCATACAATTTCACATAAATGAAAAAGAATGTGACTAACAGACCGATCAGGCAGATTTAATCCTGTTTGTGGTTAACGTGCTCAAATTTCTATACTATTTCCTTAAAAGAAATGGCAAACCAATAGATTGATTTGACAGATTTAACTCTATTTACAAAAATTTCCAAATGCTTTGTATGAAAATTTAAACAAATTTAACCACCATGAGGTTAAATATGTCTGATCGATCGGTCTATGAAACACAGCAATGGTCCATTTTACCACCTTACTGTGAAAATAATTTTGTCATTTTGCTGTTTCAAATGATAGGATTAAATTTTGACAGATGAAATATAGATATAGATAATTCAAGATATTTCTTGCTATTACTATTCGCTTCGTGTTTGGAGATTGAATGTTAGTTTCAATATTTCAAAACTCTTTCTTCACGTAGTGATTAACGTTTTGCAGGCAAACTTCATTTTCAAGTAAAGTCTTCTAATATCTATATTGAAAAACAGTTTTTCACACGAAGTTCCGTTTTTCATATAAACAAATTTTTCGACTGGATGGCACAAAACCGTTTACAAAGAATTTTGTGCTTCTAAAAGTATAATTAAATATCCGACTAGTAACATAGTAAAAAATATTTTTCACGGAAGGCTAAAGAATACAAGCATATACTCGTACATATAACACAATAAATAAATGTTATAATTTTACGGGATAGACTTCTCAGTACCTGAAACAATTGTTTAAGCTGTCGCCAGTGACGAATATCTTAACACATGTTTCTTATCGTAATGTTTAGTAATAAGTTATTTCAACATAAAGGCTGCTAAAATGTTGGCATTTCATACTCATAATGATCGTAAAATTGGAAACTACATTTATCACTTTTTCTAGCTTTTTAAAGCCTTATTTCAACAACAAAATTGTATTGTAAAAATAAATAATTTGTCAACTTTACATCGCGGTGCCAAATATAATACGGCGTAAAAACATGTGTGTGCAGCGCATGCATATGCGTAATTAGGGAACTTCATAGTGAACAACTATCTTCGTTGCTCATAATGAATACAAATGCCTTTGATACGGCAGCATCTCTATTTCCTAGTGCAACGACGACTTTGCCATTTCTTTATGTTGGCTTTGTGCGCTTTCGTTTACACTTATCGTTCAAAATATTCTAGATCATAAGGGGTGAAAAAAGTTAGTTAAATCAATTTTTTTTTCTTAAAAAGAAAATATCTTTTCGCGGTAAAAAATGAGTGAATGTGACCTAAACATATTGGATTTGCCAAATCTGGTGTTATTAGAAATTTTCGAGTTTCTTTCGTACGATGAAGTCTCCAAAAAAAGATTGGTAAGCAAAGAAATGTGAAAATGCTTGTTATGTCTCATGTAAACAAATCCAAAAAAAAACATCGGTGCGAATGGATATTGTTGCAGGTTTGCCGACGTTTCGACCAACTATGCCAGCAAGTGTTGAATGGTGGATTTAACAAAGTTATTAAACAGCACAGCATTAGTTTTAAGCGAATCAAAGCCCTACTGCCACGAAGAGAATCTGAGCGAAGGTAAGATTACATGAACGCATCCTTTGCATTTTCATAAAAGTCTCAAGGTCGTTTCTGTGGGATGTTTTTCTTTGTTTGTTGCATTTAGAAACCACTGCCTGGCCCGTCATGCTGACATTCTAACATCTATAGAGACGCGCATTTCTATGTTGTCAATGACTTACACAAAATATATGGACTTGAACTTGTGCTGCTTCATACCAGGACGTGTTTTGGATGAAGTTTTCCGCATATTACGACTAATTGCCAAGACCACCAAGCCTCTACGACCACATGAGGTGCTGCAAGAATTACGTGACATCTCCTCGATGGCAATTGAACATTTTGATGAGAAGATTGCCAATAATCTGAAGAAAACATTCGTCGATAACAGCAGCAGCAAGATATGCAGTAGCAGCAGCTTTTGCTCCGACAACAGACGGTTGGCGGCCACCAGTGGCCTTGGTAATATTTCATTCAGTGGCATGGGAGGATCATCTCCTCCAACGCTTGCGACACCATCGTTGACTGTATATGGTAGTAATCCATATGTTTTGGAACCTCTTACCCAACGTTTAGGTTTAATTGGCGACCGTCTGAATGGAAGCTCATTTAAAACTGTTCTAAGTGGTGGTGATAATCTGTCATCATCAACAACGTCATCTTATTTGGGGGACCATGTTCATCCACAAAATGCACAAGGCGAATGTCTGGAGGCACGCTCAACCATGGTGTACTTTAAAAAACTGGAATCCGAGTATAAAAAAGGCGTATTAAAGGTAATTCGATTATAGATTTAATTGCATCTGTGTCTGTACCTTACCTACTTTAAACAATAATGTATTTCTCATGTAAATTGATTGCACTGGGGAACTGAAACATGTTTTAGTTTGTATCGTAAAAATGTCAGTTTTGGATTTGATGAGTATTCGGACAAGCTAATTTCAAAAATGCTCCAAGAAAAATATGTTCAATTGTGTATATATATATATATATATATATATATATTCAAATGAAGAACTAGTTTGAGCCCATTCAAAATAACAATGTTTATGCTTTGCATTTGTTAATGATTTGCAGATGTTTTCGGAGGATAATTAGATTTGTCGGATGTATTATAAACTTTTATAGCACACAGAAATATAAAGCAGAAGAAATTTTTTCTCCAGGGTTTAAATTGCCGCTTAAAATTGGTAGCAGTAGACAAAAATCGAATATTGATTAATGATCACACAGAAAATTTTCGGCAAACGACTTTGACTGTGGTTATGAAAATAATCAGAACCAAATGAAATGAAACACGAAAACATGAAATGACTTCGTTTGCTTTGCTGCCGATTAGGACAAAAAAAAATCGAAGCCGGTAGCACCAATTATTCAGAAAAAAGACTTGACTGTGAATGTCGGAGCAAATTTATTGATAGACGGCAATTACTACTAATGCGTTAGTCGTTTATATTTGCTGGGTAAGTTGTTTGATACTTTAAAAAAGCGATAGAAAATGCTCCATAAAAGTGTAAGCAATCCCAATTAAACTCGTATTTAACGAGGAATATGCGCCGGCATTTACATTACAGCTGCAGCTATGTAAGGTAATAAGTATCTAAGATTGTCCATGGCGAATGCGAACTCGGCATTTGCTACGCATGCTGGTTAACCAATATAAATTTTCACCCAAAGATTTAAAAAAAATTGCAAATTATCTATAATTTACGTCTGTAATTCGAAAATGAAATCTTCAATCGTCAAAATGATTTAAAATTAAAAAAAAAACATTGGGTAATTTTTGTGACTATTATTCACTTCCGAAATACGGTTATTCATAAAAATCTTTCCCATAATCTATTTCAATTTATTTATTTGTAATTCATTATGTAATACAAAAGTCTTTTTAGCCGATAGCGATACGAACGATAGCACACTTAAAGACAATACCAAAAATGCCAGCTTAAATGGTACGCAAACAAAAATTTTGTTCAGATTCCAGAACTTATTGTTTTGCTTATTTGATTGATAGTCAAGTTTTAATTTCTGCAGTCGTTGCGTTTACTGTTGCTGTGACTACCAACACAATTGCTTCGGCTTCCGCAGTCAACAGTTATTTTTCTCGAGACTACTGCTGCTGTCGGCTTCCGAGTTGTAAAGTTGCCACATCTGAAACGCAGCAGGCAACATATTTTGTTTGTTTAGTTTATTTTCAACCAATTTCGTGCACTCTTAGTTGAAAGGAGTACTTCAAAAATAAGAATAATTTAGTAATTTCAAATCTTTATTTGTTTTTCTATATATTTTCTAGATTTAAAGGTAAGATCAGGGAAAACTCATAAAAATTATGTCCAAAATGTTGTAAAAAGTACTGGAAGAGAAAACTGACAAAAATGCTACGATTTTAACTAATTTCAGTGCATTGAAGACAACCCGAACTACACGCCTAATCAAATTCAAAGCGACTGCATCAGAAAATATATTATTTTGAATAAAAACTGAAGAGTTTCAAATATCAGGCTTGTTCTGGCACTTTTTATTATTATTTTATTTTATTATTTATTCATTTTATAAGTTTGCAAATGTATTATTGAACATATATGACGTAGAAATGCAAGTTATTTCGATTTCGGTGTTGGAAAGGAAAAAAATGTTGACATTCTCTATCTTCTTTAGTAAATATATAACTGACGGTATTCCATATTTGATATGAAGTTATCATAATTAGCTTGAAAAAATAAACATAATAATAATAATATTTATTTAAATCGTGTATTTTTTATGTCCAACAGATGCACCGCATGCAGCAAGTACAGAATTTGCAACATAAGCGATTGCAGCAAGCCTTAAGTTCTGTTGCAGAACTTAATGGACAAATCGTTGAATTGAAAAAACGTTTAGAAGATATCGATGCCAAAAATCGCGAAATATCGGCCAATATACGACATATAAATGGTGGTGGTTCCCCGGATGCAGCTAAATCGCCGCCATTGTGCAATAAATTGAAGAATGAAGACCCTAATGATTCCATAAATGCCACAGTTTTATTGGCTTCAGCTGCCACAAGTACTATATGTGAACAAAATACAAACCCAAACACAACAATGGATAATATAAATAGGAAAAGACGCACCAATGATCTGGATATAACGCCCACTCCGGCTTCCAGTATGGCCACTGATGTAGCAAATGCATTAGATGATTGTGATTTACCATGTAGTTCATTAAAGAAAACCAAACTTGATGCTTAATTCCCTGTCATATATATATATATATGAGTATGAGTATATACAAATACTTAATATTAGCGTTAAAAGTTCGAACACAACCACTGCTTGAATAAAAACTTTTAAGATCATTATGAAGTCCCAAGATTTTGAATCGCATCTGTATTGTCTTCAGTCTTTCATGAAACGTATTCATCCACGATTTTAACTATCTATTATTATTTTGGATTTTAATTTATATTGTATTATTTTGTATATCATTCGATCGAATATCTTATACAGCGTTAAGAATATAAAGAATTTTTTTCTAAACGTAGCAATGACGACATGAACTTTAAAATTAATAAACGTAGTGAATACGTTTTTTCAATAATTTTTTTTTATTTTGGGGTTTGTTACAGGGATTACAAAAGACTGGATTAAAACTGACAATTTAAAGCGAAATTCCGGAAAATTTGATAGATTTATTTGAAGTAAACATTAGAGATGTTTTACTTGTCCCAAAGAGTCAACTTAATGATGTGGAGAAATATTAAATATGATGGTTAGCAAATGCAACTACCGTCCGTATGATTATGGGCACGTCCGTATGATTATGGCACCGATACAAACTTAAGAATTGAGAATTTTCTTTCGTTGTGTGATTTTCTTCGCGTTCGAAATCGTACTTAAGCTTTATGTTGATTTCATTCAGTGAATCTTAAAAAGAATGAGTGTAAAGCCACTGTATGTGAGCTCTCCCATACATCCTCCGTGAGATGCAAAGGAATTTGTTAAGCATTTCTCCGTTTGTCTAAGCAACAAGTGCCAATTTAGTTGATTTTTCGTTTTAAGTCCAGCATTAGGATAATTTGTATGAAATATTTTTGTATTATATTCCTAAATTTCCCGAGCCTGGTTTTTTTAATTTTTTTCAGTACAGTCCTCAGTCATATTGCGAACGATGTTTTCTAACTAGCAAGTAAGAGATTAGACATTCTACTTTTAGTTTTCATGAAATAAATTTCATAAATTGTATTCCTTTATCTGGCATTCATATCTTGAATAATTTTCTTCGGTTTATTTGCTCAATAAATTCTGATGGGACTTACAGTTAAGAACAAAAACTTTTGTTCTCCCTTTTGGAGTTTTAAATACAGGGTGTCCGTCGAGAAGGTATACTACTTTGTTTATAATTTTTGATTAAATGAAAGAGAATGGATCTTATATTGATAAATGTTGTATTTAATGTCGGCACTTATGTATGGAATACAATATCAGATAAATGTCCGCCTCTCACAACTGCGAGCCCTTATGAGCACATTTTTCATTACATTCTCACACATTTCACGCGGTATTTCATTAATTTCATCACGAATATTTTGTTTGAGTTGCTCAAGCGTTTCTGGTTTGTTTGCATGAACCTTGATTTTCAGATATCCTTACAAAAAGAAGTCCGGAGCAGATAAATCAATATCACCATTTTTATTGAAATAACTTGTTGTGCAAAGAGGTCTCGCATTAGTTCCATTGTAATCCTGGCTGTATGTGATGTTGCACATCTTAATCAAGCATAAAGCATGCAGTTGTGGCGTCACGATATCCCTGCCCATTGACAGTTACCGTTACGACGTTTTCAGTTTCAAAGAAGTAAGGTCTAATGATTCCTCCTGACCAAATTGCACACCAGCATCAGCAGACTGTCACTTCTAATGGATGCAAAGGTGACTGATGAATAATTTGAGGGGTTTCCATTGCCCAGAACCGACTACTCTGTTCATTCACATATCCATTCAAATGAAAATGTACCTAGTCACTCATTATGATTTTTTTTATGAAAATCGGGGTTGTCATGGGCGAGCTGTAACATCCTATGGGCATATGTACGGCGGCGTAAATGGTCTTGTGGAAGAAGCTCTTGTGTCAACTGAATCTTAAATGGAAACAAATGCAAATCCTTGTGCAAAATTGTGGCCAAACTTGTTCTTTGAAGACCAAGCCCCTCCTAAGCATGACGTCGAATTGAGGTTGATGGATTATTTTGAACATTCTCTTGAGCAGCAGTAATGTTTTCAACCGATCTTGCAGTACGTTGTGGTCCATGCTTGACCATATCAGCTACACACCCTCTTTCTTCGAAATTATTCACTACACGATAAATAGTGCGTCTTGTTGGTACGTTGTTTCTCCCAAAATTTTCACGTAACTTTCTCATCGTCACAGTAATCAATGATTGATTTTTGTAAAATGTTTTAAAGATTGAAACACGTTGGTTTATCGAATATTTTTCCATAATAAATTTGCCACGTCTCTACATCACGACTGCGAAATATGAACTGTCAAGACTAATGTTTACCAAAATGACGGCAAAACAAAGTAGTATACCTTCCCGACGGTCATCCTGTAATTTGCAAAAGAAATTAAATTAATTTTGATGCCACTATTTTAAGGTATCAACATAAGTATAAGTTTAATTATGAAATGAAATGCTAATTCATAGCACAATAACAATAATAACAAAAAAATAAAAATTCATAAGATAAAAATCAAAGTATAGCCATGAAAAATAAATATTATTCAAAATTTTTGAACATAAAAAAAAAATATTTTTCAGAATTTAATAGGCCGCATTGGATATCAATTAATGTGTGAGGATGACGAGGCATTAACAGCATCTAATTCCGTGTAATATCGAGTGTAACCACGCATGTATTGGGACCCCATTAGATTTTCAAAACATCGCAAATTGGGTCAAGATCTGGCGACTGGGTGATAATTTCTGCTGTCTTAACGAATGATAAAGTAGCCAGTCTCGAACAACGTGCGCAGTGTGAGGTCATTGTCTTGCTGAAAAAATTCACTAATTAAAAGGCTTAAAGTTACAATACTGAATAAATAAATTAAAATAAATAATTTCCCAGACCCAAACTTTCAGCGGATGGCTTCAGATTTCCTTCTGATGTGTTTTTATATTGATGTCGAGCCATATTACCCTGGATGAAGCCAGAGTTCTCCAAACCATTGTACTGCCACGGTCGTGTTTTACTCCAGGTATAATATGCTCTAGATCAAGTTCAGTGTTTGGTTTTCTCCAAATCTTAAACTGGGCTTCACTTTCGAGAATGTTATATTTACTATATTCGGTAAATATAACAGTTTTTAAAAATGTATTTCCTTGTGTAAATGTGATTTAGCAAACTCGAGCAGAAGTTGGCGATCCTTTGCCGGAATTAATGACATTTTGCGTGCCGTTCTCCTTTTAAAGGCCATTGTTATGTAAACGTTTATTATTGTTCTTGGAGTAACAGTAATATTGGAACTTCTTTCCGCCAATTTTGGAGCACTTATTTTCGAATTCTGGCTGACTTGTTTCACAATATTGCTAATGTCACATCTTAAGTCTTTTATGTCTTCAAAATTTTGACTCATTTTCGGGGTTTTTTTTTGCCGTTTTTTTAGCTTTGAATGATTGTGCAGTAGCGGCACTTAATTTTACTGTTGGTAATTTCGGCATAAGATGTGCCTTTCTTTACGAGTTTAACTACCAAAGCTGTATCCTCTTTTCTATTTCCCATTTTCAGATATAAAAATTCATAGAATTTTCTGCACCTAAATAATAGTTTAAATAAAACAAACAAAAAAAAACTAACGGTTGTTTTCCTTTCTTAATTCTAAATTATCCGTTCTATTTAAGAGTTGTCACGATGTACGATATGTAGACTCCTTTCTCGCTAATTACAATGTTTATCGCTAAAATTTTCAGTTATTAAAATTTTTACATTTACATTTATTTGTTAATCAATCAAAGCAATCAATGTTTTATTTATTTATTTTTTCTTCACATAATCTAAATCCTAATAAATAATTGAATTCTAATAGCACCATTCTCTAAATCTTTATAATCGTAGGATAAATGTAAATTTTTTTCCTTTAAAAGCGTCTTAACTTCTAAGCGCCGTAGGACTAAATAATACACTTTTTCTGGCTTGATCAGATCATCAAAAATATTTGGAGACGTACATCTCCAGGATTCATATATGTAATGACGATTGCTTAGCTACTTCGGATTTAGCAAAGGGAAAAACTCTCCTTTTTGCCGTGAGAATTAAGAAAGCCGCTCAAGCGATGAATGCGCTTAATACTGAAATAAACCGCTGAAGAGTTGCAGCCTATGGTTGAACCTTCTGCTCAAGTGAATGTTATTGTTAGTACTGACCTGCTGAAGACGATTAGGGATGTATGACAATATCATCAGTCAAAGGGAGCCAAGATCATAGATTGCCAGAATTAGAAGATTGTTGATTTTCTCCAAACTAACTGCATCTCCAGCGCTACGATTCAGATTCAACAGTACTTTTTTATGTTAAAGATATGATTAGAAAAATTTTACAAAGCTAAAACTGAACTGAAGTGTTTTCTCTTTGACTTGTTCTGTCGCTTTCGAATATATTCTAATGTAGATTATGTGATGACGGTGCGTGTGGAAGATAGATAATGATCAAACCTCAGGAAAATTTCCGTACGGAATTGGGCGGCCAAGAAAGTATGTACTCTAGACAGTACGATGATGGTGTCTCGATATTGGGCAAATTCTGCCTTACGTTGAGTCAACTACTGTGGTTTGGCGCAAATATCCAGCAGATGTTGAAGTAAATTAAGATAAAAAGGTAAATTCTATAAAAAAAAGAAAACATTGTTAAATGGGTGAAAAAGAGCATACCTTGAGCTTAGTCCGGAGCTTGACAATGTCAAGTGATTTAACGAACTCGATGGGGGGGAAGGGGCCGAAAACTAAAAGAACCAGGCCTTTGAAATCCGAATTGTTTCGGATTATTTACCACATGCGGCATATAATACATAGCAATGCCTATTTTAGTCGTCACCTAAAAAGAAATCGGTCATATTTACTGCAACTTTCCTGATAAATGTATTGAAAAGATCGCACGATAGGCTGTCTCCTGCCTGAATCCTCGTGTGATGTAAAATGACACACTAAGTTTCTTACTTATACCTCTAGTCGGTCAGTGTCTTCCTGCAAAGACTTACAAACTTCAGAGGAATACTAAACACGTTGGCTTAATATATTTGCCGACAATTGCATATTTTTTAGAATTTGCTACAGTGCGAATATTTGGTCAGTTGTGGATTTACGAAGTCTTAAATAGCACTGATAACAGCCAATCAGATCGGATGTAATAGCGTTTAGATTTTCACATGTTAGTATCAGCTGAACCTTATATAAGTGATGGGTAAAAGACTGATGCCGCGTTAATTAGTACAGGCGCACCCATTCGTTGAGCCTAATCGTGTTTAAGAGGAGCATGCTCAACATGATCGCATCTCTTGCGATCTTAAAGAGCTTTACTGACAGGTTATTAGCAGCCTCATCTTTGTTGTCCTTAAGCCCAGGTACTGCAATTCTGATCCCAATTTGGCTTGATGCATATAACTGACGCTAGTTCTTCCGATGTGCTGCCATTAGAAATTAGCGGTTTATTGAAATTTTCTCTCCATAATTTTCTTCAGATGCATTGCGACATTCTTCGTCATACCAGTGTTTGCCAGAGTATGGTTTTGCATACCCAGAAAGAGGTTTTTGGGGCAACTGCCATTGAATTCGCAATTTGCTACCACCGTGTGTGTCAGGAAACATCAGGATTAGTGTTATTTTGTCGTAATAATGAAGAAAGGTTGCTAGAGTTAGGTATGACTATATAGGGAGTATGCGATTTTCCTCACAGGTTGCCTTCTAAATATCTTTGTGTGGGAATCTGCTTCCATTTGCTACCATATTATCGGAACAATTACTGTGTTATCGAAACAATTCCGTCTGTTGGCATTTATTCTAATTTGGGTATTAAAATTTCTCAGAACATGTTTAATGTCGTTGACACGCTTTTTCCAGGCACTCATAAAATATATCTAAAGTCTCTTTGTTTTTGACGCATCTACATCCGAACACAAAACAAATTCTTCTTTTTCACATTCAGTGAACTTACACGCAGCATTCTATTTTTAGACTCACTCAACGGGTCCTATATTTTAATGACGATTCCGAATATGACAGTTTGAGAAGCATAAGATTTGTCGACTACTCGAAGTGATCGTCAGACATTTGGAAGTGACCGCCTCTCAAATAATGATAGGTGGCTGTATGCGGAGTTGAACCCGGGATCATGCAAACGATAGTCGTGTGTGCTAGTAGATGTCACATTAGTCAAGAATGTCTTCCATGCCTTAAAGTTTACAGTGTTGAGTTTCATTGCAGGTACGGATGAACAAACTTCCATACAAAAAAAAAAGACAAAAATGTATTAAAAACATATATTTTCTAAAACAAACATCTGAAAATTTTAAATAATTCACAAATGCTTTCTTTTTCTATGCTTAAACAATCGGATTACAGATTGTATTTAAGTACTCAAATACTCTAGACAGTTAACTATGGAGCCATTAGAAATAAATTCGAAAACGTTACAGCTATGGCAGCCTTAAATGCCTTTAATATGTCTGTAACCGTTGATAAAATGCGAAATTCTGAACCCCAGCGTACCAGAGCGAAGTTTAACAAAATATTATATACGTGCAAAAGATTACATAATGCAGACGGTTTAGGTTCGACAACTAAACACTCATTTTCTTGCATTATCGAATAAAACTAAATGTTGGCACATAATTTGTTTCATGTTTGATTTTTATTGTTGCACATTTGTTAATATCTACAAATCTATAATAATACATCAATCAATATATATAGATATAAAAATTAAATTAACAAAAAAAAAAAAAAAATATTGTTAGAAAGTGTTAAAGCCCAAAACGAATATAGTATTATTTATAATTGCAATAAAATGTAAGTAAACGTGAAATTCTAAGTAATGACAACTACGACGGCATTGCATCATCAAAAATATATTAAGCGAAAGAAAAAGAATACTTGGTAGTTTTAAAAACTCGATTATGTTCAATGAAAAATTGTATAAGAGTGTAAAAAGAAAAATATAAGGAATTAAACACAAAAAGTAATTCAGCGCAATTTTCTCTTTAGAAAAATAAAAAATTATCTTCAAATTAAAAGTGTTTCTTTAAAGGGTATAATTAAAACTTTTAATTTGCTTTGGTGAACCTATAGTATTCACTTTACAATTACGATTACTTTAAGAATTCATATAAATCTAATGTTATTAACCATCTAACAACTCAAATCTATAGATAAGAGGGGTATTTCCATTATTCTCGTGTCCTTTTTGTTTGTTTGTTTTTTTTTTGTATTAATAGAATGCAAATTTTATTAAACACTGAATATATATATTCTTTATGTTCAACGCTGTTACTTAAAATATGAAGCTTAACTACGACACTTTTGCTTTTTTTTTTTGTTTGTTATTATTATAGTATTTTTTTATTATTATTTAGGTTTTTTAAGCATATACGAAATAAAATTACAACTTAGTTTTCATTTCATCATGTATAAAAAAGGAATTGAAAATTTTTGCATACATTTTCAATGCAATTCATTACAATTTATATGTGTGATTTAATTGCGATTAGCATTTTCATACTCTGGAATATAATTTTCATTATTTATATTTATATATATATATATATATATATATATATATATATATATTTAGATATACTTGTATGTAGGTATTGTTGTGTATATTTACCTATATACATATATATACGTATGTGTTTTTTATGTATTCAACAATGTTGTGAGAATACATACATATGTTATTGCTGCTATTTACAAGAGATACATAACTATTGCATATATATGTATATAAATATGTATGTGAATTACATGGAATTATGTCATTGTCCGTTTAACTTTATTGTAAAGTTACATAATGTGTAAAGCATCATCATCATCACCACCATCATCGTCTTTCATCAGTTATTGTGTTTTCTTTCTCTTTTTGGCAGAGAAACTCTTTCTATAGAACTATTTTTGCTTTTTACCAACAACTGCACGCTTTTGTTGTATTCTATCCTTAAGATTTTTGATGAGGGTCTCAATATCATCGATATTATAGGCGTAAATGAGTTTACACTGTTTCGCTTGTATGTTGCCGTTGTTGAGATTTTTCAGCGCGTGTTGCAAGCAATAAACGTTGCCTTCATCGGTGCGTATCATTGAAATATATAAATTTGCTCTACACAGGTCGCATTCACTTTCAATGGATTTATGTGGGGGTTGTTGTTTTTTACCTTTGCCGCCTTTTTCAACCGTTACTTTCTCCGTGGAGGTTACACCAGTTGCCTGAAAGAAAAATTAAGAGAATATCGCATGATGTGTGAATACTGGAATCTGTTGGACATCTGCTCCGAAATATCACAAATGCTTCTGCAACATCCGCGAAGTTAAGCCACTTTTTTGCTATAAAATGTGATTCAAATGGCGATCTGCAACGATCATTCGTTGAAATTCATAGCTACCGATCTAAAAATACTTCCACGTGAATGGGTTTACAGAACTCTTGCATATAAGTAAGGTTGTAATTCCCTACATTAGGATGAAAAGCTTACAAATTTAACAAATAAAAAAACTACCAGTTATTGTACATTGAATTTTTTCCGCATTCTGATTGATATTAAGACGCACGAGAGCGTCCGACCTGAAGTATAGATGGTGCCAGTAGTTTGAAAAAAAAAAATCATTTATTATGGATAACTAATTTTCACCGTTATGTATTATAATTCAATATTTCCATTTGAAAGGTCTAATTCCAACCAATATTAAAACCCACCTAGATTCTCTTCTGGGGAAGTCTGCTCCTTCGTTTACGACTGTAAAATATTGACTAGCAGAGTTAAAACAAGAACGTACGAGTTGCCAAAACGAATACCGTAGAGGTGTTCACGCCAGCCACAGTTAAGAAAATCCACAAAATAGTGTTGGATGATCGTCGTATACATCGTATATTGGCCATAGATTTGAAGATGAGAAAGCTGCAAAAACTGAAGTTGATTCAGTAGAATATTTGGCGATGATTCGCCCCAATAAAGCCGAATTTTTCCATCGATTTGTAGCCATGGATGAGACATGGATCCACCTGATACAAAGGAATACTCAAAGCAGTGGACTGAAATGGGAGTATCGTGCCAAAAGAAAGCGAAGACGGTTCCATCTGCAGGCAAGGTCATGGCGTTTTGACAGTCCTTACTATAAGCAGGGTATAGAAGCCAGTTCGCCTATTTTCAGTGCACTTTAACTTAAGCGTAATGAGTTACTAGCTTGAGTTACTAACTTGATGTTATATTCCAAGTTATATTTATATTTGTTTTTTAATTCCAGTAGTATTAATTTTATGCATTTTGTAATTTGCTTAATATTGACCAAAAGGCTTTAAATTACAAGACTGTTCAATGAATGAAATGATATGAATATCGCTGGAAGAATTGCATCGAGCTAAAAGGAGATTATATTGAAAAATTAGAAACATTTTTTCCAACTTCTTTGTGTCTTCTTTGTAAGGTCGTCTAGTTTTGGGCTAGTTTTTTAAAATCATGACTGATTTATATTTTTAAAATCATTGTTATTTTTATGTTTATTTTAAAAATCTGAAATAAAAATCAAGATTGATTTTTGTTTTCTTAATCATGAAAATATAGATAAAAAATACAAAAAATTGATATCTTGGTTGGCATTATAGTCTACTTTATAAGTCGATTTAGCGATATCCAAAATAAAAATCATTTTAAAATATCTGTTTGCGTTGCAAATTGATGTAATCGGAAATAAAACAAAAATTATTTTAGTTTTCTTTCCTCCATAAAGGCGTTACCTTTATTATACCAATATTACCTTTCAGCACAGAGGTTTATGTCCGACGATACGTTTGTGATCAAGTCCGTATAGCAAGTGAATTTTTATATATTTTACAAACAAGATGGAGAGAGGTGGCTTCTATCAGCGATACCCGTTACTCATTAAAACTTAGGTATTTCAGTCTGAGTGAAAACTCAGACAATGTTCAACTGCTTCGAACATTACGAAAGCGGTTTGGTCATACTGGGAAAACCACACGTTTTGAGCTACTAAACAATATCATTTCTAACTCTTATTATAAAACCCAAAAATAATTATTATAATTAATGTTTATAATAAAAACCACTTTTGTAGTTTTAGTTTTTTTTTTGTTAAACGATCCATATTCGTAAATGGCAAACCTTTCACTAAATAACACTTCAGATGATAGGTATTTAATAGCTGAGTCTTGTCACACTAAAGGTTTAGAAACCACTAAATGCTTAACACTATATAAGTTTGTGGCACATACATAGGGTCGAAAAAATAAGTACACCTGCTTATTTTTGCTTTATGTTTAATTTTAGTAACTTTAACGGGAAGTAAACATGGAAATTCTTTCTTATTTAAATAACTTTAATATTGTAATGCCTTTAAAAGTGAAAACAAAACTGGGGCTTCTCCGTTGTTTCCATTGTGAGTTAGTTTTTTTCAGGTGTGATTTCAGTACTTGGTCAAAATAATAAATACATTGGTCAATTCTTGCATATTTTCGCAGTCTCCTGTAGTCTTTTTGGAAAGGCCAATTATTTTACTGTTGTTTATCTTTATTCATAACAAAATATTTTGTTAAAAAAAAATCAGCCAGTCATTCCTCTCCGGAAAGAGAGAAAAATTGTTTCAAGACTAAGAGAAGGTGGCCAAAGTCTTCGTTCTATAGCAGAAACTATGAATCGGTCGCTATTTTTTGTACAAAATGCTTTAAAGCCTAAAAGCCCGTCGAAACTCACGGAAAACCCCAAAAAAAAAAAAAAAACAAAAACAACAAATATCCGTACTGTAACACTTGCCCGTTTGTGTCTTTAAAAGCAATTTCAGCTGAAATGTAATTTAATCGCAAACGGTTCGTCGTAGACTACAAGGATCACATTTACCAGGACGGATAGCCAGAAGATTTCCTTTGCTCAGGCTAGATTGGCGTTTGCAAGAAATCATTCTAATTGGTCCGAAGGAGACGTTGAAAAAAAAGTGCCGAAACATTTTGTGGAGCGATGAAACAAAAATTAATGTATTTCGAAACGACTGTGCCCGGAATGTTCGGCACCCTAAGGGTATGCAATTCCATGTTCGCTTTATAAAGAAAACAGCCAAGCACGGGGACGGCAATATTATGGTCTGGGGTTGTTTCTCGTGGTATGGTGTCGGTCGGTCCGATACATCGAATTATCGACACTATGACCAGATTCCACTACAACGATAACTTGGAAAATACGATGTTGAACTATGTTGTGGAAAGTATGCCTCCGATCCGAAGCATACTTCTAAGTTGGTAAACGATTGGTTTCAAGATAATAATGTTGCCCTTCTTGACTGGCCAAGTCAATCTCCGGTCTTAAATCCAATCGAAAATCTTTGGGGAGAATTCAAACAAAGAATTGGAAAGGAGGCTCTTACAAATAAGGGTCAGTTATGGAATTTTGTTCAAAAATTCTACTGAATTTTGGTATGAAATACCAGTAGAAACCTGCAGCAAGTTTATTCCCAGCATGCCAAAAACAGTCAACAAAATAATTGAAAATAAAGGAGGATATACCGGCTTTTACTTTTTTGCTTATTTTAACTAAATGTACTTATTATTTTTTCCAATATTTTTTTTTTTTTTTTTTTTTTTTTTTTTGATTAATTTCGTAGTTTTTGAAAAATACTGAATTTAATTATTGTTTTTTGTTATTATTTTAGTATTTATTTTATTTCTAATGTTATAACAAAAGAAATTAGTATTTATTTTTTCTTGTAATTTAAATAAATTTTCGTCTACGAGCCTTTAAAAAAAATATACTTATTATTTTGACCATATGTGCATTTACAAAGTGCATTGAAATGCAAGCATTTTCAACTGTTTCATGTACGCCATTTCCACCTCAGTGAATTTATAAATTAAAAATCGACCCAATGAACGTTATTTCCGACCCCTGATTTACAGTCTTTTCCCCCTGCAAACTACTCCAATTACTAGAAATTTCCATTTTGTAAGTTTTTCATCCTAATATATGATATCACTTGTGATCGTATTTGAAATAGGATCAACATTATATCAGCAGGTTCAATTACATGTATTCAAGTAGCAAACAATCGCATTCAGCTCAGGCCGGTCAAAAACTAATATTGTTTTAAATGACAAAATTAAACAGAGTCGTACACACGCCAGACGAATCACCATTCTTTGCGTACAAATATTTTGACAGATCCAAATACCGGTCTAAAGTCTTAACTACCGATCCAAATCGATCCATTAAAAAAATTTTGTATAATCGTATTTTAAATATGTAGGTTAACAGAGTTGTAGAGCAGTTCTAGGGTATATCTTAATTACCATATTTATACTTTCAACTGATTCGAAACTAGCACAACAAGAAACAAATTCACTAAACCCAATTTAAATTAGTGCCACATTGATGCCAGAAGGATAATTCCCCCAAAGCCTATGATATCTCCGTGTTATAACAATAATGCTTTCAGTTAATGCGTAACTTTTAAATTATTAATTTCAAAAAATTTCAAAAATTTCAATTTCAAAATAGGTCCCAGATGGACAGAAAAGCCTCAGACGACATGGATAGAAGAATCAACAATATATAGGTTTGAATTTTAACGGCTCTTGCTTGAGTATTCCTAGTGGTAGGTAATAAGCGGAATGGCAAATTTCTATGAAGAAATATAGGGTGATTTTTTAAGTTTTTCAGGTTGGCAGCACTGGTTGGTAATGGCGTCCAAACGTCTTCTGCCAAAGTGAAAAGTTTACAGTATACTCTGCCATTTCATCGTGGAAAGACTAACAAATGAGCAACGATTGCAAACCGTTGAAATTTATTATTAAAATTCGTGCTCTGTGACAAATTTCATGGTCGTCATAATCGACCTGCTGAATCAACAATTCGTGATGTTATCTCCAAATTTCGCACCAAATTTACTTTGTTGGACATAAACCATCGACTCGCATGCATAGAGTGCGTACCGAAGAAAATATTGCAGCCGTAGCCGTCGCCGTTCTCAGCGATTGGGCATGTGTTACTCAACCACAAGGAAAATTTTACATGTTGATTTGAGTTTGAAAGCCTATAAAATTCAACATACGCAAGAATTGAAGCCAAATGACCTACCACAACGTCTAATTTTTTTGCCAATTTTTTTTTCAATGAAAATCCGCTGTTTTATCGAAAAATTGTGTTAAGCGATGAGGCTCTTTTCTTGCTGAACGGATACGTACACAAGCAAAACTGCCACATCTGGAGTGATGAACAGCCACATGCCATACGTGAATTACCGATGCATCCCAAAAAAAACGACAGTCTGGTGTGGTTTATGGGCTGGTGGCACATCGGTCCATTTTTCTTCAAAGACGATCGTGAAGGAAACGTTACCGTCAATGGCGAGCGATATCGAGCCATGATACGCGATTTTTTTTTTTTTTTTTGCCCCAATTGGCTGAGTTGAACTTGGTTGACCACATGTCAGGACGGTGCCACACGCCACACTGCTCGTGAAATAATGGATATGTTGAGGGACGAATTTGGTGAGCAGCTTATCTCTCGATTTGGCCCTGCGAATTGGCCCCCAATATCTTGCGATTTAATGCCTCTTGATTATTTCTTGTAGGGTTATGTCAAATCATTAGTCTATGTGGACAAGCCGAACACTATTGAAGTCATACAGGATAACATAACACACGTTATTCGTGGAATACAGGCCGAAATGCTCGAAAAAGTGACGAAAAATTTTACCTTCCAAATGGACATTTTGAGACGGAGCCGTGGACAAAATTTACATGAAATTATCTTTAAAAATTAAATGGCAAAGGCCAATTTATCGATTCCAATAAAAAATTTTAATATATGATGCAAATTTGAGTGTTTTATTCGATTAAAACACACTTTATATATTTAACGTCAACTTCTTTCTTCTTCATTAAAAAATGTAATAAACATAAATAAAATAATAAATAAATAAAATAATAAACAAATAAAAACATGGTATGTATTTTTGGATTTAATGACTTTAATATTACAGTGAATAAATGAATTGAACAAAACCAAGAAAAAAACATTTCATTCATTTGTTGTAAGAGGCAGAATTGTGCAGATCATGAAAAAACACTCCGAAATGAATTATTATTTGTTAAGAACTATATGAATCACGACATTGTTTTCGCATATTTCAATTCTTTTTGTTATCTCAGCTCAACCAATGCCAACAATCTATATGTGTAACCATATAAAAATAAGCGCTGTTTCTGCACAAGCTTAACCTCCTACTATGAGAAAATAAGCAACTTTCTGCTTAGCTAAGCGAAAGTAATCTTCTCGCTTAACAGTCCATCTTAGCCGATACAATGTCATCTTTTTTTGTTTTTGTTCAAAACCGTATGCCGGTTTTTCAAAAATCTTCATTTTCAAATAATCGGTTTAACTAGCATTTTTCGCTTCGATTAGCCAAATATGTTGAACAAAAGCTTTCTGTTAGACAAAATAAAATTCAAAATTCTTAAAATTATTTGGAATTTCGTCACATCCGATCAGTGTAATAAATTTGATGATCTTACACTAATATTTTCCCATATGACAGGGTATAGATGTTGACCGGCAATTTAATAAGGCCGTGATTTCATAAGCTGATGTTGTCCGCATTTGGATTGATTCACGAGTAATTAATTTTCATGGGCATTTTTGAAAAATGTTAGATTTTACACAGCTTCGCTGCAACAGCATCAAAAACTATTTTCATGTTAAAAATGCCCACACCAGATATACAAACAGTATAGACAGCGGTAAACAATTAAATTTTACATTACTATTAGCTGTATTACTATTCAGAAGTGGTGTCCCACAAGGCTCAGTACTTGAACCTATACTTTTCATTTTGTACCTAAATGATCTGTTTAGTAGGTTGGATAATTGTTTATGCTTTGCGTATGCTGATGATGTTCAGCTGTTTTTCAGTGGAAGCTACCACAATAATGACGTTATTCAAGCAAAAATTGAGAATGTATTCCAATGTCTCTCTATGTGGATATCCTCAAATAAACTTAAAGTAAATCTATCTAAGACAAAAGCAATGTTGTTTGCTTTTCCTCCATGTGAATTGAATTTGTCTTACAATTTGGTAGCTATTTTTGATTTTTGATTTTGTGAGCAATATTGAATGCTATAACTGATGATAAACTCTCATTTGATTTGCATACTGAATATGCAATGTGAATATGACCCCCCTTCGGCGGTTATATAATTCCGATTTAATAATTCCGCTTCATTTTAAACGGAAACTAGTACATAGTTTAATAATGTCGCTTATATACCGAAATTTTTTTTTATGTTCGAAATACTCCCAGCGGCGCTCGAACAATTTACCGATTGGTTCAGCGTTTTGGGCAACAAGGGGCTGTCTGCGATCTTCTAAGTATAATCTGTCTCCGTTAGAAAATACATACAGGAAACTTTTGATGTTATGAAAATTTTCTACAATATTTTAGTGTCCCTATACGAAACTCGCACATTTCTGCCTCATATAACAAGTGGTGAACCTGGTTTGCTTTGTTTGGTTACTGTGCGAGAGTAGAAGTAGTAAATATTGCAATAAGTTGTTTTCGAAACGAAATATTGCCAATACCGCAAAATGTTTTACTTATTTGATTGTAATTGCAATAGCGCGCAATCCCTTATAAAAATTTATATTTTTAATTACCGGTTTATTCAGATTGTTCGTCGGTCGAATAACCGAAAACCTTTCTCTTAAAAATATCGTATGTAATTTTTGGAATAAACCGAAAAACGTTTTTCTAAAAAAGCCGGGTGTTTGAACACTATGCTGGCCCACCCAGCAAAAAATAGATGACTGTGAAGTAGTAAAGAAAGAAATTCAACTGATATCGAAGCTGTACTAATTTGCTTAATCATGCAACATCAATCATATCAACGTCAACGTACCCTTGCAAGGAGTATTGAATTGAACTGAATTATAGGTATTAGTTCCTTTATCCAAATGTGCGCATTGAAACTATGAATGCTCGATGATTGGAGTACGATTCCCCCTGATTAAATCACTCAATGCTGAAGTGGAATTTAATACAAAATAACTTCTCTCTATAAGAATTGTTAAAGAACCGACTCGAGTCATTTGGTGGTACATTTATACTCACGATTGCAATTATTATTATTTGTGTTCACATTGGCGTTACAAAAGGCTGAGTACTTTTGATCTTTCAATACATCAAATCGTTAAATGTAGAAATTATATTGCCTAATACTGTACTAAAGAATAATATTTATTTGTGATGTCGTATCATTGAACTTTTTGGCGTTCTTGCATGAAATAAAATGAAATCTCTGAGTTGCGACTAGAAAGAATAAAATTTCAACATGACCTGAATCCGTTATAAGCATTTACATTTTTAAGGAAAACACTGGTATAATAAAAAAATCATAAAATCATAACAGAACTGTAATATATAACAGCTGACAAACATTTCAATCTAATTTTTGTTTCGATAGAAAAAAAAAACAGGGGAATAAACGTGAAATTGAGCTGGGTAATGATTGTATGGGTAATGATCTAATATAAGGAATAAAAAACAAATTCCACTGCTTCTTGTGAATAAAACATTCGAGGACTTCTCACATTCAGTGAGTTTCGATTACTCAACTACTCGAAGCGGTCGTCAAACACATCGAGGTGGCCGTCGCTCAAATAATGATAGCTGGCTGTATACGGAGGTTAAACCTGCGATCATGCGAACGATAGTCGCAAGTACGAGTACTAACCATTGCGCCACTCTCAGCTACATTTATAGAATATTTAGTTGAATTATTATTATTTATATTATTATTGAATTATGAAAAAAAAATTACAATCCTGAATAAATAAATTAAATTAAATTAAAAGTCACTCTCAATTATATACTTTGTAGATGAAATTTGAATCGGTGAGATGAATTAAACCGCGGAAGACGCGATTTAATCCCTGTTCTGGCGAATCCTATAATGGATCAACATTTTGTAGGAACCCATCTGTGTAAACTAATCGAGGAAGCATAACGTACTTCCAGAAAGAGGTGATGATGAACAAGGGTCGTCGCTCTTCTTTTGAAAATCCTACTAAAGGTCTTTCAGTAGATGCCGGAAAAGAAAGTGTTATATGACATACTAGAAGAAGAAGACATTAAGGCCTGTTGCTACACAAGTTTCGTTAAAAATTGCTGCAAATTTCTTTTAATATCGGCACTATTTAACCGACGGCTGTAAGTAACATATCCATCAAAGAATGTCATAGCATAATTTCTTTCTTTATATGTATGTTGAAAGCAATAAAGGGTACCATCTTGTTATTATCCATAATTTGTCCGTTTTTCTTTTAATTGGTGACATTGTGACACCTCCACTCGTCACTCTTGAGCTTTTTAAAGTTAGAATATAGTAAAATTTTTATCCAACTTCACAATCGAAAACTACGTTCACAATGCCGAAATGTGAAAGAATCGACAGAACTCAAAATTCGACTGGGACAACAAAGATATTTGTCTCCACTTTAAATAGTTTTCAATGTTCAGAAGGAATGCTATTTCAGAACCAAATGTTAAAGTTGATTAAAATAATAACAAAAAAAAAAAAAAAAGAAGAAAGCTATCTATTTTGATAAATTCCGTCCTTCTTTTCCTCAAAAGACGATTGTTGTGAGTAAAAATTCCCTTACCTTAAGTTGTTCCCTGGCCGCTGTTTCTTTTTCGAACACTTCTTGAAGCATGGGCAACATTTGTTGCAACGTATCGGGAGTAACACGTTGATCATACCCCAAAGCGAATAGTAATTGCTCCAAAGAAAACATTGCAGGTTCACAGCTATCATGAATGTCCTGGAAACAAAATCACAAATTAAGCACAAATTCACATAGTTATAAAAGTACAAAGGACTCACTCTAAAATCATCTTTAGCCAAATCCAACCAAGAAGTTGTCGCAAAGTACACGCTCTCAGAAACTACGTAACCCGTGGCTAAGCTTGACGTATATGCTCGTGGAAAGACTACGATGAATTCACCAGGCTTCTGTTCTATGCGACATAGAGATACGCCACGATCGGTCAGCATATGAGGAGGTACCATAACTGTATCACAGGGCAACCAAATGGTTTTATTTTGACAGTGCGTAGGTATTAGGGAGGTGAGAGCCGCTCTGAAGTTGGCACTTTGGTCATCGGGTATGCCATACCACAATTTCGAGGCTCCAGTATGTAAATATTCAATCCATGACAAGCCATGGGGATCACGATACCAGCAACAGGCCGAAAAAAGCATGCCCACATGAAGGGTCGGAACTGTGACTCCCATAACAGGCCCCAATGAGCGTAACACCGATCCAGCATTATTGGTAAGCACTTTCAGATTCCATGGGTGGCGTGCATAATTAGAACCTTTTCCTTTGGGCCCTGGGCTAGGAAAACCAAAACCCCAGCCGGAAGAATCTATGGAACCGGAATGTACACACACATGACTATCTCTAACGGCAACATGCCGCCAAAACTCAGCCTCGACTTCATTTACCGTCGGTTCGGTGTTCTTGAACCACAGGGCCATCGTGTTGCGAGCAATACGGTAGAATTGACTTAAAGGCATACTGCGACCCTTCACAATGCATTCCATAGATACACCATCCACTTCTTCTTCTGACTCTTCTTCGTCATTTTCCGAAGAAACATCATCATCTTCATTCGAAACACTTTCAGTGTTGACAAAACGGTCTGCATTGCGCCTAGCGCGTGCTTCTCGTTTCGCCCAATCAGCTTCCACTTCATCGAAGAGCTTCTGTCGTTCGGCTGGCGAAAGTGTGTCGTATGGCAGCAAATACTTACAGTAGATGTCGTCTAGCTTTGTCACACGGTCCTGCGCTAGTTTTGGAATGCACATTTCCTCAGCCACCCGAGCCCATTTCTTTTTCTCGATGACTTCTTTCAAACCCCCAAGCTCCTGTACAGTGTGGTACAGTCTTGGCAAATCTACTTCCATTCCACCTATCCATGGTGGGTGATTCATAACGATACTCTGGGTGGCCAAATACTTTTTGATTGCACAGAATTCCTTAGCGCTGGGACCCCAGCGATGCAATAACTTATGTACATATTGATTGTAGGCTGTAAAGCGCATCTCATCGGCAATACGGCACTCGGGTTTAAAGGATGCGGGTGGTACAATTTTACAAATACCAAAACGTGCTGCTATAGGTGTAATGCGTTCGATAAACTCCATCGGATCGGCGAATTCTTTTTCTGAAGGTCTGAAAATGGGAGCTTCCACCATCTGCGTTGGATCATCATGCCGAGGGAAGGCCGTATTATTGGACATTTTAATGGGTGTGTCATCCTTGAACTTTTTGTTGGACGAGTGAGCGGCAGCAGCGCTACCAGAGGCACCAGCGGCAGCATTGCGTGATTTAACTGATCCTGAGAATAGTGATGAATTCGAATTCACGCGCTGCAAACCGCCACCCCCACTACCGCCTGCAGCAGATGTAGATGGACCTTGGGTTGTCGCTGAATCCCCTTTAAAGCGTGGTTGAACTGTACCAACTGGAACATTTTTCAGACTATTTGCAGATGAGTTAGCAGCTGCCGCTGCAGCTGATGTAGACGGTCCATTCGCCCCACTACCCTTTTTATCGCCCGACATTAAGTTTTTGACAATATCAGAGACATTCATGGAGTCAGGAATAGGCTTACTGTTAGATCTCATTTGAGCTTTCGTCACAAGTGTCGCATGCATGATAACCTTCTGATTAGGCCCATCGGGTCCTTCACGGCCCAACTTGACAGCTACACCTTGAATGCCAGCATCCCCGACTCCACCCGCGCCCAAGCGCTGGAGTGGTATATAAAATGTATTACCGTCTCCCGAATCCGAATCATTGTCTTTGCTAAGAGCATTTGCGGCCTCAACTGCCTTTTTTGATGCTTTTCCTCCCTTAGTGCCAATGGATTTACTCGGCTTGCTGTCAGCATCCAAACTAACTTTAACCAATTTGCTCTTTTCTGACGGACTTAATGTTAAGGACACGGAACTAGTTTGTGAATTTCCGCCAACCAATTCTTTATTGGCGATTTCAGCTACAGCAGCTGCATTTCGCTTAGGCTTAGTTGGAGGAGTGCGTTGCGAAGTGGTGGGTGTGGTGTGAACGCCATTATCAACATGTGAATCTCGCCGGCTTTGACGTCGATAAGTTGATGGTTTTTGTGACTTCTCCGGAACGTTGTTGTCATCATCGTCCTTGTCAAAAGAGTAAATGGATTTTTCATTTTCAACTGAAAATGCAGCACCGTACGAAGCAGCGGTTGACCGCTTATGGCTCGAGGTGCTTGATATTTTAAGATCCGTATTAGATGTATTCTGTTGTTTTGGTGTTGGCTTTTGCTGATAAACAGGCGTTCGTTTTGGTGTACGATTTGCGGCGTTTGTACTTATTGCCTCGTTATCAGTTGTAGAATCTTTGGGTTTGCTGATTGGCTTGTCGGGTTTATCATCACATTCCTCGACTACATGCTTTTTACGTCCTTGTTTAGTTGCAGCAGTCGTTGTTGTAGGTGTTGTTACCGGCGAAGAAGACGCCTTTTTTTGCGCTGCAGCTTTTTGATTGTTAATTTGTTTCTGAGTTGTGGGGGTTGTTTTAGATGCAGTCGTTTCTTTCTCCGTTGCCTTGATTGATTTTCCCTCAACTGTAGTTGATTTAGCAACGGACCTTTCCTCCTTGACTGACTTTTTGTTGTCATTCTTTTTGTCTGACTTTTCTGATTGTGTTAGTTTCTCATCTGCGCTGCCTGGGGCTGGAGATTGTTTATTATTTACGACCTTATCGAATGTCATATTTGCGACCGGCGAAGCCTTTTCGAAGTCATCTTCCTGCGGACTTGTCGGATCGATCATCTTAAGATCCTCTTTACGGTTGTTTAATGCAGCGCTGCTAGATGCTACTACCGGTGTGGCTTTTAGTGAAGGTCCTTTAGCTGACCAAGCGCTTTCGCTTTTGCCTAAATCTCTGGTAGCCTTTGAGGAAGAACTAAATGATGTGCTCTCTTTGTCATCACGTGTGGGCGGTGGCGTCGAACTGAAGTTATTAGGTCTTAAATCGGAATCAAAGTCATCATCCAAATCATCCTGTATTTCATCTGGGTTTGATGAGCATTCTATTAACCATTTGTGGATCTGTTCATGCGTCATATTAACTTTAGCTTTACGCCGTTCTTTGCCTGACAGTTGATCGCCTATATAACTTTCCGTGGGTACAACTGGCCCCAAAACAGGTTTATGAATCGAACCACATTTACCCAAAGTGCATTTGGTATTATCAGGTCCAGAACTTTGAGCTAAACTTACACTGGCAATACCAAATATTTTACCCGATTCTTCTTTACTCGGCATTAAATTAGCCGCTAGAATGCTGCCAATTTCGTCTTTTAGTGGATCATTACTGGGCTGCCCTACGCCCAGTGCTGAAACGCCAATGTTATTGCTCATGTAATTTGTATTTCCTGACAGCAAAGTTTTTGGACTCATTGCCACATTAGGAGCAGACAGCGAGGAGTTTTTTAGCAAACCACTGCCCGATCCCGACATATCGAATTTCACTGGTGAAGGCGAAGGAAAAGTGTTATTTCCTGTTGGGTTACCAGGTCTTGACAAGGTATTGCGATCGAATTTAGGCGTTAAAAAGTTTGGATTTATTTTGGGTGAGGGATACGCCTCAATAGGCGGAGGATATGTGGTTGGTGGTGTTTGATATTTGATTGGCGACTGCGACGTCATTTGCAATGGAGGTGTGGTCAAATGAGCTGTGACCGATGTGGTGTTCAATGGCGGTGGCGCCACCAATGTGGATGTCTTCACTGGAGATTGCATAGGAAATTGAGGAATACTTGAAGTTGTAGGCCGTATATGTTGTTGTTGTGATGAATGTGGAGAATGATAATGAGCTGGCGACTGTGGAACATACATTGGAGATTTTCCAAAGGAAGTGTTTAAACCGCTGTTGCCTAAATTCACCGCAGGAGAAGCTGGAGGGATACCATATGTTGCCGGGACATTAAGAATCTTTGATGTTGGAACTGGGGATTTCTTCTCAATACTTTTGAAGGGTGATTGTGATGTTGTTGTAATAGGGGCTGGTGGTATAATGATGGATGTGGTTGGTGGTGATGGTACTGTACCTGGGGCACCTAATGTTGTTGCGGTCGTGGGTGCAATAGTGTTACTGATGGGAGGCGACGTCTGCGGTGTAGCTGGTGTGACCGGTTTAGTTGTCAGCGGTAACATAGACAGCGTAGGCAATGGTATTGTGGTTGCCGTCGCATTAACTGTTGGCATCGAGTTTTGGGAAACGTTATCTGTGATTGCTGTCGTCTTCCGTATTTCATCTTCATCTTTTTCACTCGTCTTCACATGTGCTTTAATGGCCAGAGGCTCATCGTCTGAGTCACTGAAACTTTTTTCCAGCTTACGCTTTGTTTCATTTAATTCCTCATTCAAAAGAAAGTCTTCATCATCCTCTGTACCCGCTTTTGATGGCTCAGTTTTGTTATCTTTGGTCTCTGACAAATTCTCGGTAGATTGAGTTAGCTTCGCAATTACGCCTTTTTTAACCAGCATGCCTTCGATTTCACGTTTTGCCGGAACTTTAGGATTTTTAGGTGGGCGTCCTCTACGAGAGGTTGTGGGCTTTTCTGGTACAGTCGCTAATGCCGCGGGGAGAGATGTTGAAATCTCAAGCTGCTTATTTTGCTTCGGCGTCGATGATACAGCGTCAATCTCTTTACTCGCAATTACTGCGGTCGAACTTCGCTTCAATTCGTTTTCCTTTTTCTCCATTTCACGAACGTTCGGGCGATCAAAGCTATTCAGCGATATATCATCTTCTTCGTCCTCAGCCAACTGAAGACGATGGCCTATGATGCCCATATAAATTGTTGCAGCTTCCTTCGTTTTTCGAGAAGGTCGTTGGCTACGCGAAGGACTACATGAATTCTCATCAGCTTCAGCTTCGGAAATAGTTTTTTCGGTATTGTCTGTCTTGCCTTTTTTGCGACCCTGCCTAGCATTTGGTTGTTTTTTGGGAGAAGGTGGCGCCAACTCTTTGTCGTTTTCGTTCACAAAATCTTCAGTTTCTTTCTTTCTAGAATTTTTAGAATTACTTGCTATTGTACCGGAACGTTTTCCTTTCTCTTCAACTACATCTGACACCGGACGCTTGTCAATTTGCTGGATTGTATTTATACTACCCTCCTCAGCTTTTACCTCCTCCTTTAGTTCGTTACTCTTAGTTTCTTCAATTGCATCTGGAGCTAATTGCTTTTTTGGTGTTGTCTTTTTTCCCGTGCTTTGTTTTGTTTTTTTCATAATGGCCTTGCTCGCTCCTCCTTTTTTAAGCTTGATTGCTTTTGCTAAAGGTTGTTCATCGTCGGAAGAGAAATCAAACACATTGAGATTTGATTTATTTTTGTCACCATCAACAAATGGTTCCTTGGAACTACCGGGTAATTCCTCGGTCTTTATTTCAATTTTTGTCGCTGAATTTTCTTCTCTTTCGCTTTTATTAGTACAATTTTCATTTTCCTTTTTACTATCTGTGTTGGCATCAATTGCGTTATTTTCTTCCCGTGGGAGCACCTTAACTGGTTCAAAAAATGCTCTTTGTCGTGTCATTCGACCCGATGGTTCTGGTGATGGTATAAAAATGGGCGATTCTTTTTGTCGTGGACGCTTAACTGGCACTTTATCTTTAGGTTCTGTTCGTATAGAATCTTTATCGCTTTCTTTTTTCTTTGTTGTAGAAGATGGCCTGCCTTTTCGTGATTTGGCAGTTGTTTCACTTTCTTTTGAAGGTGACTCAGATTTTCTCTCAGTTTGTGATGGTGTTTTGGCAGACTTGCGGTCTTTAGCATCAGCATCCGAATTAATAGTTTTACTATTTTCATCTAGAACTGAAAAGTATTCGTCATCTTCTTCGTCAGAGATATGATCCAACATCGGCTTGGATCCTTTAGTTGATCGATTGGACCTTCGCTTTCCCGCTTCCGGTGAGTTATTGCACTTGTCATCCGTATTGCGATTACTACGACGATTACCGTCGGCTACTACTTCGGCTCGTTTGCGCACTGGAAATGAAGGAGTATCCTCTTCAGTTTCTTCCTCCTTTTTCCTTGCCACTCCGTCATTATTGTCCTCCTGTTTGCCTTCGGCTTTGCTTTGGGGGGGCTTTTCCTCAGTTTGCACTTCAGGTTCAAGATTTTTTTCCTCTATGTTTTGCTTTGCATTTTTTGCCGGTCTACCTTTTTTTCCTTTCTTTTTCGCTATTGGTTTCACTGTCTTTTTAATGGGTCTTTCAGGTTCTCTTGATCTACCCTGATTTAAAAAATCTAAATGTGGTGGTAAAGCCGACGTACCACGAAAACAGAGAAAAGTTAGAAAGTCTTCGGTCTTTGGTCGTTTATTCGGCAGAATTTCCGTTGGTGGTTCACGACTTTCCGATGATGTGCTGGGACCAGTGTTTGAGGACGATGATGCTGCTGCTATTAGCGAATTATATGATGATTGCGGAGCACTTTGTCCTTGTGCAAATTTACGTTGAGCTTGAACTTTTGTCCTGTGAAATTCAAAAATAATGCATAATTATTATTAGCACTTAAATTGAGGAGTACTCCCGGTTGGTAGCGAGCTAAAAAAATATTTTGTCGGCTTTTGATAAGCATTTATAATTATAATGAATTATTAGTAAACTAAATTTAAAGAGTAAGAATATTTGCCTGCCTCAGTAATTGTCGTGTAATCAAATTACAATTAAAAGTTTGCTTGATCTCTATTTTTCACATAGATGATTGTCAAGTTCCCCATAAACATATATTCGTAGCTGGGCTGCTTTAGATTCCAAATTGTTGTTTTACAAATAAAAGATCAAAATAAAGAAAATGGTAATCGAAATGTTTTGAATTGTACAAAACTAATGCTAAATATTAAAAAAAAATTAAGGGCAGTTAAAGGTCAAATGATGATATGATATTTTTTATGAACAACAGACAACACGTTGAGTGTTGAGACGAAATAAAATTAGGATCGTATTGAGGGTAGTGCCTACTATTAGATTATTAAATCATATGTCAAACAAATGAAAAAAGTTACGTATATATTTTTTAGGGTTCTAATCAAATATGGTCCGACGTATGTGTTTGAGCCACAAAATATCGATCCGTAATCTTTTTGCCCCTTTACAATACAGATATATGTGTTTTAATTTCATTTTTAAGGAAGCTGCATAACTGCTGCATTTCAATTATTAGCAAATAATTAAAGTTTTTACGGGACAATGCTGGATTTACATGAAAGATTTCAATATACCCTATGTGTAAGAGAAAGTAGAAAAGATTACAACAAATCATACGTCCAAAATCGAACATCAAACAAACGTTTCAGTTAGAAAACTTATCAAAGGATTTGTCAAATTCCAGAGATGTGAATTTTACAGTTAACGGCCTAACCTAATCATATTCTTATCTTTATTTTTTTCTTTCACATCAAATATGACCTTTACCAGTCATCTCCTGCTTTTCGAGGACAGCTTCCGACTATTGATTCACATAACAGATGTTCGGATATTGGTTTCGTAATCCACGCTATAATACATCGGTTAACTCTCTTGGGGTGTGTTAACTCAGGAATATAGACTACTATTATTGCTGATCTGGCTATTTTATCATGTCTTCAGGCCTTGGCCTCTTTCCACACGTCATTTACTCAACAAAGAGAAGCACGTAATCCGTTCATATATGTATATTTAATAACTCTGTGATTAGAGCATTTATTCAAATATAGCAAGTAATTTTCTATAATGCGAATAACGCGTTACCTCTATTATATGAACTGCTATCTTATTAGTTGCTGTGAGCAACTGGTTACTATCTCAATCTTTGCCGACTTCAATCAGATCAAAATAAAACGTGCCCTTTGCGAAATATCTCTTGAAAGCGATTTTCAACATTATAATTTATAATTACGACGCCAACGTTTCGTTATTTTGGAAGCTGTCATATAAGAAATGTATTACAAAGATTTGTAAATTTCGTTAACATTAACGCTTAAACTTAAATATTAACCTCAAATGTCTCGTTATTTATGACAAATGTTTGTAATATTCTTGTAATATAGTCATGAAGATTCTGGAATACATTATATGTCATTCGGATTTATATCGGTTTTTAATAATTTTCAAATATATTATGTATGTACGAATATAATTGCAACACACAAATGCAAATAAGTATGTATGTGGACATTTATCAATAAGATAAATACAATTTTCTTTGGTCCAAAGTAATTCAGTTATCGCAAACCTAATTCACAAATGTAAACCTTTTATATTCTCTCTTTTTACTCTTTTCAGTTAGAGATAACCAATAAAACGCAGTGCAAACTTAAAATAACAAATTGTTTCTACGTCATCAGCAGAGCACGTTAAACAAAAAATGTGAGTCTACTGGTAATCAAACCATCTCTACCCCTAACGTAAATACATAATTTATAGTGGGATCGTATGAAGGAGGTGCAATCAGTTAGGTTTATGTATGAAAGACATTGTTCATACATATAAAGCTCACAATTGTCCGCTCTTATCTATGTAGAATATGGCGAACAGTTAACATTTGAAAATTTAAATTGCGCAGAAAAAAAAAAACACAAAATAAATAAAGCATTTATTTATAAAAATTAAAACAGGCAGACAAAATATATAAGATATTTATAAAAGTGAAGCTAATATAATTAGCTTCATAAAATTCTAAAAAATAAAATCTTGAAAAATTCTAAAATTCTATCTCGAAAAAGTTCTAACTCGATGCTAAGGTGGCAACATGTCAGCGAAACCTTGCTATTCGGCAGAATTACTTCGATAACTTTTTTCTACAAAAAAACCCCAGTATTTTATCAAATTTATTTTAGCTATGTAACGAAATAGAATAGAACAGCAGATAAAACATTAAACTCGCAGCTTGTGGCCAACCGTGGCGCGATGGTTTGTACACGCGACTATCGTTCGAATGACGCCGGGTTCTATACCGCATATAGCCACCTACCATTATTTGAGCGGCGGCCATCCCGGTGTGTCTGACAAATATGTCGAGTAGTCAGTCGGGTAATCAACAACAAGTCTGGTGAATGCTTCTCAAACTGTGACATTCAGAATTGTCATTAAATCGTAGGTACCATCCATTACGGCAGCCTAAATGTAGAATGAGTGTATGATGCTCTGCCATATCTCATTAATGGGATGCCATGAAATCTGTTCTTTTTTAACATTGCAGCTAATTAAAACAAAGTAGTAATAGAAAAAATACTTCGGCTTTTTAACCTACATGACTTTTTATGCACCAATAACTAACTAATAAATAGAATGACTTAATAATACAACTCGGGAATAAAAACAAGTTTCCTTTGTTTCTGTTTAATGAAAATAGCACACATCAATTTGAGACTCTTTTACCGAGGTTATTGCTTATTCGAAATATTCGCCAGTTCCACTTGATTGCCGCTCAAAGAAACTCACGTTCATACCAACAATAATCACGTTTAATATCTAGGTAGTTAAGGTCGATCCAAAAGTATATATGTTTTCCATATTATACTCAATATTTTCAAATACTTGTTGAACCATGTCTACTCCCTAAAGAAATTCCGGCTGAATTTTGACGCTACACAAACTGACTGCCATTATTAGGATGGTTTAAATCCCATTTTCTTGTATCAATTTCGCTGTTTCCTAATCAGTGGAAACATTAAGGGAAACGCTAAATTGAGACGAAACGCAAGTTCGCAAGTTTGATCAGCAAAGATCAAATAAATGTCTTCACAAAATGCAAAAGCGACGATTCAGGCAGGCCAACAGCTTATTTTTTATAAATTTGGGAAAATAAATTGTATTAGAGAGGAGTTTGTTGTAATATTCCCTTAAATACCTATAGATATTCTCATGGAACATTGACGCTACACAAGCTGCCGGTCATTATGATGGTTTCTATCAAATTTCTTTCTATCAATTTCGGTTTTGTAATTAAAGAACACTCTAAGGGAATCGCTTAATTGGAACAAAAATGATATGTGAACATTATCAGAAAATGTTTGTCAAAATATAAAAGCAACAACTCGGTATGACCAACAGTTTATTTAGAAGAATAACGTTTGCAATATTCGCTCAGGTTAGGCGGTAACAACACCTTTATTTAACCCGAGCTACTTACTATTTCGAATAGGACTGTGACACCAATTGAATTAGGACTAGAATTCCCGGAAAAGCCGGCTGCTGAAATCCGAAACTTAATGGCATTACATTTATATAAGTACGATGACCTCTGTAAAATTTCAACGAAATTTTATTTTTAGCGATTGATTAACCTTTATCTTTAAATTGGAATCAGTTTTTGCCATGCAGAATTTCAGAATTTTTCAGAATTTCAAAACAAGCAATATTTTCCGATTTTGTATGGATGCATAAGTCGCTGTTCTTTTCTTAGCGACAACAAATTTATTGATTTTAATTAATTTTTCTTAATGTATGATTAAATTTTTAATTTAGTTTATATTATTGAGCAGATTACATTTAATGTATGTATTGTTGCATATTGCAATTTACATACCATTGGCCGGAAGGCTTTAAATTACAAGCGAAATAAACAAAAAATAAATAAATAATAAAATTAATAGTATAGTTTTGAAACTATTATTTGAAGGCAAACTTCCTTCCTACAAATGAAGATTTTCAGATTGCGAAGATATCTTCAGTTCATCTCCGTTATAATAATAGTAATAAAAATGTGGCGCGGAGATTTTGAGGACATGAAAAATTCACCTTTTTTCTATTATTATTTCAATTGTATTCTCCAAATGTAGAGGTATTTTCCCTCCAGATATTCTTCGCATCGAAACGCTAGAAGAAAATATCTCATCAATTAAATGTTAAAAATAATTCAGTGTCTTTATTGGTGAAAAAAATCACTTAGAATATGAACAAAATGCAGGGATTTGGGTTTTGGTTTGATTGATTTGTACAAATACAATAGGATAGGTAAAAGTTGAAATACAAGATCTCTGTTGGAGCTAGATGCCATAAAATGCTGATAATGAACAGGAAGTTGAGACAATTAGGCAACTGCAATCAATCCTGCAAAGCTTTCGTAGGGAATTGTTACTGAAATAAATTTTTCTCGGCAAAGTAGATTCTAATCTAACTTATCTTGCTTTAATTGTTAATTCACTAACTTATGGAGTCTTTTTTTGTCAAAAAGTGCAACAGTTTTTGTGGTCTTTCTGTCATCTTTTGACATTATTTCGTAATATTCTTTAAAGATGTCACAGGCTATATTTTAAACTTTGTCTTTGGGATAATGTAATATAAGAAGTACAAGAAAGCGACTATCAACAATCATCATTAAGCAATACAATGTTGAAAATTTAAATTTTTAGTTACGTATTTCGGAAGAAATTTGAAGTCTATTTTCATTTTCATATCTAACTTTACTTTATACAATGCTGATATGTACGCCAAATTTTGACTGAATTTAATGAAGATGAAAGAAAGGTGCGAGTATAACAATATATGGATTAGGTCCGTCATTTGCGTGAGGCATAGTTATTGAATTAGCTTTTGCATTTTTTCAAATTTTATAACGATTTGTAAGGCGATACAAAGGACACATGTTGCTGCAACAAAATAATTAGAAATTACAGAAGAGTGACAATATTTTAAGCGATATCTATCTTTATTTTTTCCTAAATAAAAAAGGACATAATAAAAATTAAATATTAAATTTTGTAAAAATATAATACTCGTATAATTTTAAAGATTATATGATTATTAAAGACAAAAAATATGAAAAAGAAACTAATTTAGAAGCTAATCGGTATCTACTCTAATAATCACAATTTAATTGAAAACAAAATATTACTGGAAAGCCTGAGTGCTGCAGAATAGGCCTTTTGTAAGAATCAATCGAATTGTCGATTTTTGCACATTTGTAAAAGTCGAAAAGTAAACTTTTTAGATATTTAGTCTGCACATACTTTTCGCATATTTAAGGAAATTAGAAAGGCGAAAAGTCCAATGTTTTGTCAACAATAAATACCTATTCAAAAAAGTGCGAATTTCGTGTATTGAAATCAAACAAATGGAAGTGGACGCAAATATTTATCTCCACATGTTCTGTGGCGATAATGTTTAAGCACGTCCGCAATATATGCATACGCAACAGGATCACAATATAAATAATTCTCGTAAATTTAGACCACTTCTGCCTGAATGTAATCACAAAACTTTTGGAATTAAATACAAAACTGATTCCACCAAATAGCAATACTTAAAACTCAAAAATCTCTATTCAACACTATACAACGCATATTTGATTAATTTAATTTAGTTTATATTTACTCGGGATTGCAATTTAAAGTCTTTAAGACTTAATTTGGATTTGATCCAGAAAAAATGTTCCCTTTGCGGAGTCATTCTATCGATTAACATGCGAAGATTTAAGCAGGCTTAGGCTTTAGACTGTTTCGATAATAAGATGTTTGGTTATTAACGTTGGCAAGTCCTCAAAGAAGCTCAGAAGCCCAATTTGTCAACGGCTCTAAATCTCTACATTTTTACATCTTTGGTTCAAAAATAAGGTCATTTTTCTATTTGCTATATCTTGTAAATTAATGTACAATATGTATTATTATTATTATTATTATTCCCACGCCTCTCTCACGCCGAAAATTCCAAATCTTCCAGATGTTGAGCCACAAATTACACCACTATTCCAGTGATAGAGATCACTATCGGTATAATTTCAACACTTCTGAGATGTTCCCGTTGTCTCATCTCAAACGCCAGATCTGTATATTTAGATATCTTTATCGGAAAGTGGCACGGCAACATCTACAATATACCCCTTTCTGCTGCGTTTATCTACCCAAACTATATCTGGTCTATCCGTGATGACAGTCCTATCCGTTGATATAGTGCGGTCCCAGTACAATTTAAAATTCGTGTTTAATAAGACCTCTTCAGGTCGGTACATGTAATGGGGAAGTCTATCCTCCAGAAAACCACTTCTAATAGCAAGAGTTTGGTGAATTATTCTAGCCACATTATTGTTCCCCCTGAGGTAGTCTGTACTTGCTAGTATTGAGCATCCATTTATATATATATGATCTGTGGTTTCAGGAGCCTGACCACATCTACGGCACCTATTATTAATATCCTCGTGTAGGATAACTCTTCGAAAATGTCTAGAGTGGATTACGCCATCCTGTATAGCCATTAGAAATGCTTCTGTTTCCGGGAACAATTGGCCATACTGAAAACATATTGTAGACGAATTTGTATCCAAATTATTCATATTCAGTTGGTGTGGAAATCTACTATGTATAGCCTTGCGTTTTCATTTTTCTACAATATCGGCATCACTACTCACAAATTCTAGAGGATCGAACTGCGGCGTTGAGAGTTTTAGAGGTGTGTAATTTTCATCCAAATTCACTAGAATGGAATATTGCTCACTTTCTAATGCCTTCGCACAAAAGAAATCTCTAAGTTTCTGGGTTTGGTTATAATATTGGTTCTTCAAATTTGTTATACCCTGTCCGCCCAACTTTCGTGGCAACATTACTCTCTCAACAGCAGCCTGAGAATGGTGCTGTCCAAATCTTGCCATCGTTGTTCGTACTTTTCTCTCTGCTGAATCCAATTCCATATCACTCCATACTATTATTCCAAATGAGTATGTTTATACTGGAATGGCGTAGGTATTGATTGCCCGGATCATATGCTTTATTTTTTTTTATTATTATTTTTATTTTTATTTATTATTATTATTACTATTATTTATATTAAAACAGACCTAAAGCTCATCGAAATGAAGTCGATATTTGACTACACTCACAAGGGTGCTGCAAAATAAAACGCGTGGTTTTGTCGAATATCAGATGTATTTTTTTTAAGCCATGGCACTGTAACAGACATTTGTGCCGAAATTCACATTATAAAAGTCCTTAATATTTGAGCAATGATTGGTTTTGTACGACGCAAAAAGTGATATGAGCGATTTTGACAATGTCAGATTTTTTTGGGAACCAAGTTCCATTAAATTATGTTAACCAACTGGAGTTTCTACTGCAAATACTTTTAGGAACTTGCAAGTCCTTCGGTGGAAAGACTTTTTTCTTGGGAAAGAAATCTTAACAGGTGGCATAAACAGTTCAAAGAAGGATAAAAAAGGTTTGAAAACGAACATGTACAAACAATTGGGATATCTTTTTTTTCTGCTTTATTTGTATTCTTCGATCACATTCTTATGGGAGCCCAGCAATAGGTATTTGAGTCTATTACTAGTCGTTGGTGAATATGTTTGTTTATCGCATGTTGTTTGTACGGCTCTCGGAGATCGGAAGAGACCAATTTAGGTACCACATGCTCATGAAAGCTAGTGGGTTAGAAGCTCATGCTGTGTTCACGATTTAAACGAAAAGATTAAGAATTTCGGAAAAGAAAAAAAATAAAAACTAGTGCTGTTTTTTGTACACAGTAGTGAAATGTGTGCAGTAATTATATTCCGGATCCGCAAGGGCTGTCTAACAAACAAATTTGTCAATTTTGAATTCTTGCAAGCTCTCTAAGTCCTCACGAGAACCGTGTTTTTATGTCTGATTGCTGTAGCCCATAGAATTTCTAAACTTACAATAACTAGATATTGGAAGATATTAAAATCGATTTGTAAACAAACGTCCCAATATTGACCAAAATAATAAATCAAAACATTAGCAAGAGTACATATAATTTGATGCATATATAAAGTCGGATAGATCCCATAATGGAAAATCGAACGAAAGCACTTATTTTCCTCTTCTCAGAACATCATTTTCATGCCGGCCTCGTCGAACATTGCATGGCAATCACCTCAACGTACATGAAACAATTAAAATATACACACATTAAAGAGAACAACGAAAAACGCAAAAAAAATCGAATCGGAGAATACTTTCAAAATGTTGATGAAATTGTAAAATATATACATATGTACGCAAAAAAAGACACAAATAAAAAATACTATACCTTTTGGGCATTTCTGGTGATGACTCTACAGCCGCCGCAGTCGATTGTTGTTGCTGCTGCTGCTGCTGCTGTGGTGTTGGTGGCGGCGATGACTCCTTGCGCTTACGCTTGGAGTCTTTCGAGACCACCATGATGTAGAAAACTTGAAACTTAGCTTTCTATTCTAATAACACTGATTAAACTTGGTGAAATCTGCTTATCAATTGGCCAGAAACTTGCCGCGTTCAAGTAAAATACATCTAATTCTATTTTTTTTTTTTTTGCAGTTTTATTTGCTATTTGTTGTTTGTTAGAACACGTATCAAAAGAAATCGAGAAGAAAAAAACTCCAATTACACACAAAACCACCACTTCCCTATGAAATTTTTCTTCATTCGCAAAAAGTCTGTTCGCGTTGCAACCATAGGTTTTCCCCTCATATTTTCAAACGTTTAATTGTAACTTTTAAGAGGAAAATTTATATCTCGCGTGTTGTACACTGTTTTCAGTTGCTTTTAATACATTTTCACCGAATTTTAATTGGATATTTAATTGGAAATGTGTAAATTTTCATCGAAATTTTTTCCCAATACGACAGCGAAATTTATTTTCCTTTTCACGGCGGACGCTATGGTATTGCCAGATGCGAAATACTGATATAGTATTGACAGATGCAAAATAATGTCAAAGTGTCATTTGTAGCGTGTGACTTTCAAACTATATGCTGAGTCGGTTAGGAAAGTCTTCTTAAAACAGGTGGCAGCAATACTTCGATACTGTTTTTTTATGAAGATTAATTGAAATGCACCAAATTAAATTAAACTAAACCCTGAATTAATAGTATAAACATAGAGGTCTATAAAAGCCGCAGCCAAATAGTAACGCGATTTCTGGGAAACGTAAATGAAAGACGAACTTTTAAGCATTGCCAGATGCAAAATGGAGTAATATTAATCGAACTCTTGCGATTTTCAAACTATGCATGTAGTCTAGGCGGAACGACATGAAAATAAATTATTTTCTTATAGCTCATTCACATTGATGAACATTTTGATAAGGTGACATCGTAAAAAATAATTAGCCATATTTTTCAGAAGTACTGCATGACCCTATAACCCTTCGAGCGTCGCAAGTATTAAAGTTCAAAGTTCAAGTACCTATTTTGTAAAATATATATATAGTAAGAAGAGCCAAACATTTTTTCTTGAAGCGATTATAATCGCTAATATAGACGCCATTGTTGAAAATTTGTTAAAAAAAATTGTACAATTTTTTAAAGCAATTTTCGAATTTTGAATAAAAAAGGCAAATTATAAATGAAATATTTCTGAAATTAAAAAGGTTATCAGTACAAGAGAGGTATTGCACTGAAGCCAGATATCTCTTTTATAAATATAGCGACAGGTAAGTTGCTGTAGTTTGGACTGCTCGATGTATGAACAAATTTTGGTTAAAATTATCTGCAAGATGGATGGAACAGGTTAATAATACAACTGAAATACATATGCTGTTTGATAGGTATTTCGATGTCTATATCGTCCAAATACGACTAAAATAGGGGAGATAGCTCATATCGTATGTTCCAGGCTTGGGGACCGTAACTCGAGTAGCATGATAATATGAAATGCATATTGCATTCACAATTGACATTCGTATGAAACAAGGCAAAATACTATATAAATCATATCGCAGGTAGTATGAAAATTAATCAAACCAAATTAATGGATTGGAAAAATTTGTTAATTCAAATGTTTTGTTTCAAGAATGAATACTGAAACCAGAAGTTTCGGTTAGCATAGTGAATTTTTTAGAATGCGGAATTTGTATTATCAAATATTGTTGTTATCGTTGGTTATTGTTCTATATTAAATTTTTTAGCGAGTCTTAATATATTAACAATTTATTTATTTTTTTTTCATAATAGTAATTTTTGTGATCAGAATTAAAACAATCAAATTGAGACTTATGGGAAACATAAATTTAAAAACTTTATAGCATTTTCATTAATACTAAGAAAAACTGGAATGAACGTTTAGTCGTTCCTAAATATAGGGGTTTCCAGTATTAAAGATATATATTTTCATTTTATTTTTTTGGATTAGCACTAATTTTTGATTCGATTGATTTAATTTCACGTTGTTTACAAAATCCCTTGTTCTTGAACCACCTTTAGAAACTAAAACATTATACGTTAAACATCCACAAGAATAAAGTTGCTAGCTAATCTAAATTATCAACATTTAAATCGGGTGTAAGGAATTATCGAGATGGTCATTTCAAAGCCAAGAGAAGAAAGCTGCTTTTTATTTTGAAAGTAAATTTCGTCTTTTTTTTTTATTTATACTATTGATCCGATACATTAATTTTAACATCTTACAAATATAACTTGCTTGCGCAATATTAATAATCTGGTAACACCAACCAGGCGTCAAATGCCAACAACCCTGTTCCCGCATTAACACAGTTTTGATAAGATCTGAAATAATAAATAAAGACAACAGTTCAGCGTCCATCTTCTTTTTGGAAATTTAGGCATTTGTGGTCAGGTTTAACTGTTCAATTTAGTGTATCTTTACAAAATGGATTCTCGCAAACTAAAGAATATGTCCGTAAGAATAAAACGTGCTCCCCGCACAGCCGAATCCATGGACGAGGCACGCGAACAAGTTTCTGTGAAACGATGCACTGTACGGCTACAGCGTTACAACGATGATGAACTGAGGAAAATGGGTAAGTTTTGTTTTCACTTCATGTTACACATTCTGAAACGCCCCATTGTTTACATTTTTGCAGCAATGGTTGGAGCGACTACGCTGAAGGAGGATGGCAACAAACCAAAAAATATTAGGCATATGGTAGTGCGTTTACAGCGGATCATTCATCCAGACTTCATAGTGGTTCAATAGACTGTGGTTCGTGGCTTCCGGTGCTCCTCTACGCAATACAAATGCTGATAATCGAATCTAATAATTTTTCTATTAAGCATCTGTGTACGTGAATTCTTCGATCATCAAATTTTTTACATTTATTTAAAGAAGGTAATGCTCTTCATTCATGGTGGTTGGATGTATAACAAACAACAAAGAAATATAGATGAGTATTATTATGTACGAATTGAAGATGATTGCATCAACTTGCATATTTCTATCAATTGCTGCAGAAGGGAGTGTAAAACATAATAAATATGGCCACATATTTGAAGGGATTTACTGATTACATATGTATGTGTTACCACCTGGTGTAACAACTGTAAACACAAACATTGTACGTGGAAATTACGGTACAAGACCTGCAGTGTATTGTAAAAATCACCAGAGCTGCCAATTTCATTTTTCAAAAGGCAATTTTCAGCCTACAAGTATACATTTGCTAGTATAAGCTAACTTGCTCCAATCTCAGGCTACCCACAACTTAACTGGCGTTAAAAGTCCTTCACTAAGTTCCTTTTTCATATAACCATCAAACCATGTATTGTTCGGACTTTCCCCTTGTTAATGTGTTTTGAACATAGAGAAGAGATGATGATAATAGAAAAAAAAAATACCCAATTACTTCTCCTATATAACTTCATCGGGGAATGTTGTTACAGAAATTGGGTGAAAATAGTAAGTTCGCCGAGTCTAGTCGAATCCAGTGAATATACACTGCAGTCGCTGTACATAGAAAATGCTGGTCAAATGGTCGGAATCTTTGAATGTGAATAATTTTGGTTAAACCTGGATAGAACTGGTCAAATCCATTGAATGTAAATTATCGGTGGGTATCCAGAACTCACTACGGACACAAACCCTTCTATTACACTACGTCAAGAGAATTTTAACCTTGGCGATGACGGTTTCTTGGCCAAGTTATACGTTTGTTGGATAATAACTCTAAGCCCGAAAAAAAGAATCTTATTGCCTATGGATAAAAATGGTGAGGGTGATGGTCAACTTGTACCGTTGACACAACGCGGGCCAGTTATACGAGGTGTGTTCAAAAAACAAGGTGAATTTTAAAATTTCGAGGGTTACATTCGACTTTCGATTATTATTATTATTTTTTATGTTGGTACACTCGTCTTGAAGATATGTTGACGGTTTTATCCGTATAGCATGTTTAGTTTGTTTGTGATAGGCATAAATAAGACAAGTGTTTTGTGTGTTCGGCGATTTTCTGCCATCGGAAAAAATGAATCAAAAAATTTGCATTAAATTTTGTGCAAAAAACTGGAATTAAGTGCTAATAAACGATATATTGAGAGCACTCTCAGTCAAAAAAATGTTTACAAGTGGTACAAGTTTCCGTCTGTTTGTTTGTCTATTTCTTTCACTTATCTGTTTGTGTTATTCTTCATCTTGCTCATTTCATTAACATCGATTGATATTAAACGTAAAAAATCGCCAATTTTTGAATATCTGAATTGAAGAAAGTTAGCGCAGATGGCTCTTGTTGTTTAGCTAAGCCGAAAACACAAAATCAACCTGGCGGAAAGAGATAAAATACCACTATTATCAAACTTATTGAGACGTGAAAACTTCTGATTTCAGTATGATCAACTAGCATAAAAAAAAATCAGTACAACTAATCTTTTTTTGATACAATATTGTCGACTTTTGAGAGGATGATACACTGGCCAACTTTTTTCGCTTCCTTAGATGAAGTGGAATAAATCTTGTCATTTTGTTTGTTGAAAACTTCTTCCACGGTAAAAATTTTCTCATCCGTAAACAGAATGTTTTCATGGCCATTGTCCGCGTGCCACTGCAAAAGTCGCTTGCATCTTTCCAGCCTAATTTTTTTTAGCTGAGGAGTTAGAAGATGCCCCGTGGACCGACGATAGGCTTTCATATGCAGATCATCCCGAATCAGCCTAGACATGGATCTGGTTGATATATCTAATTCCTTGGACATGATTTTCTGCTTTCTAAGGGGATTTCTCCGAATTCTTTCATGCACTGCCTTTACTACCGCACTCGTACGGAAAACGCGCGGGCCACCACTTTTTGGCCTGTCTTCTACTCCAGACAATTCGCCGAAGCGAGCAATAGCACGATAAACGAACATTCTTGATATTCCGAGTGGTTTTAGCAACTCAAAAATTTGACCAGCACTCTTTCCGCACTTATGCAACGCTATTACGCCGACTCGATTCTCTTTAACGCCCCATTCCATGTTAATAGATTGCAAACTGAAATCAAACTGACTAGTATTCTTCACTAATCAGTGCATGTGTTCTGAAAAAAAAGTTAACGGTTCTATTCCCGCAAGAAGTTTTGAACGATAAGCGCTGGAAATTGTGTAACAGAACATATGGCAATACTAGGTAATTGTATATTACACTGTTATCACAAACTAAAATAGAAACTGTTTTTGCTTATAATATAGCTAAAGTTCACACTTCGAGCGGAAACGGAAAATTAGTGGAGTAACTTCATCAGTGCCGTATTTGTAAATTAAGAGATTCTTGAAAAGATTTTATATTTTTATATATTACAAACTCACCACTGAATACATAGCTGAATTACCATATTTGAATGTAGGGCATAGAAATGGTAAAGTCTATAAATATTAGGTGTGGCAGCTCTTCTGTGTTTTGACAGTATCTTTTATTTGTTATGGGCCATAATTTCTCCCCTTTTCAAATGAGTTGAAAATCAGCTGCCATTGGGGAAGAAAATTAAAGACAAATCACGATTAAAAAAAAAAAAATTATAAGCAAGTAAAAGTAGAAATTCTGGAAGTTACCCCATAAAATATTACAAATCATGAATTGGTACAAAGGTGATATAGCCGCCGCTGTGGCACAATCCAAATCTAAAAACGCCGTGTTCGTCGTTTATGTCGAAGGTGAGTCAAACATCCAAAGGAATCTAAAGACGAACACGTCATTTATGCTTATTCACACTAATGCAATCATTCTTTCTTTCGGCCTACAGGCAAAGATGAAAACTCCACAAAATTGTCGAAGTTCATAGATGAGCCTAAAGTGAAGGCCAAGTTGGAAACAGACGACTTTGTGGCCATTAAGATTGAAAGCGATAGCGAGGCCTATATGCAGTTCGCTAGCATTTATCAGATGGTGCCGGTACCATCAATATTTTTTATTGGCAAGACGGGTACTCCTCTCGAAATTGCCACTGGAGTTGTGGCAAGTGTTGACGAATTAGAGGGAAAAATCACTAAAGTGCTGGAGCTTGCTGGGAAAACTCCAGCTGTATCGTCTGCCGCTGCCATGAGCCAAGCTTTCATTAATCAAGAATCAAAAACGGTCACAAGTTCGGAGGTACAGAAATCTAAAACAGAAGATGAGGTGCAAATAATAAACAACGAAGCTTCTGAAGTTGTTTGTGAAGGTGGTGTTTGTTATAAGAAAGAAATTAAAGAAAATTCGGCAGATGCATCGCCTGTAGAAGAAGAAAAGTCGCCAGAAAACGAGATTAAGCCCACCAACGATACAACCGAAGATAAAACTGCTGAAGAAGACAAGTTGGCAGACACTCGCAAGTATTTAGAGCAGAAGAGACGTGAACGTGTTGAGGAGGAGAATCGTTTGGAAAAAGAACGCGAAATTCGTAGACGCAAAGAGGGTAAGGATATGCAGAATATACGAGCTTGGCAAAAGGAGCAAGAGCTTAAAGAACTAAAGGATAGTATCAAACGTGAACGCCTCGAGGAGCAGGCGGCGCGTGAGCGTATTTTAGCACAGATTGCTGCCGACAAGGCAGAAAGGGCACACAGATTTGCAAATGAGAACAGCAATCTACCGTCAACGTCGCAGGCGGCAACAGCGTCATCAACACAAAATCCATCACCACCACCATCAGCCACAGACGAATCTCGGTTACAGTTTCGTTTCGCCAGCGGTGACAATAGGACTAATAACTTCAAAAGCACTACTACCTTGGGGGAGATTCACGATTTTGTTAAGACAGAATTGCTGCCCGGAACCGGTATAAAGGAATTCACTTTGGCTACCACATACCCAAAGAGAGAATTTGCCAGTGAGCATTACGCGCAAACGCTCCTTGAGCTTGAACTATTCCCAAGTGCCGTTATTTTGATTATTGGCAAAGAGGCCACAGGTCCCACTGCAATGATAGCAAGGCAGGGTGGCCTCTTCAATATATTCTCCATGGTAGTAATGTCAATTTTAAATCCGATTTTTGGCCTCTTAACTACTGCTAAGAACTGGATTACTGGTCAGCGTGGCAGTGGCGATAGGGCAGGCAGCAATGCACAAGCGGGAGCACAAAAGAGGGCTAACGAAGAGCGCAACGTGCAAGATGACGTGTAAGTATGACTACGTAAAAGGTAACTAAGTCTGCTATAACGAATTTACTATAACATTATCATAGAGATAATTTTTGTGAAATTTTGTTCACACTTTCTGAGAAAACTGTGAGAAGATTACTTCAACTAGAAGTGTTCTAATTACGTTCTAATTGTGCGCAATCTCTCAGAACGCCTGTGATTACACAAGATCGGGTATGGAGCCGTGAGCTTATCGATGATTTGTCCACCGCTGTGTGGTGTCTAATGTTTCACATTTCTCATGGAAAATGTGTAGTTATTGTGGGTAATTACGCACAACAGTGAGTACAGGTACCCTTGGCGGCGCCTCATTTTTCGTTCGTACTGTGTAATGTGTAGATAGATGCTCATGAGCTTGTTGCCCATGAGTTATCATCGAGTTATCGCGTGTTGTTACCCACCGTTGTCGATAATGTGCATATGCCGTTACTCATTTATCGCGGGTAGTGTATCGTACAAGTGATCATGCCTTATTTCTCACGACGATTTATATAAGTTGCTCATGGATTGGTAAATGCATATTCCGCCGAAGATTCTGTCTATCGCAGATATCACCAGAGTAAACATTGATGTAACAGCAAAGATGTAAACTGAAGCTCTTTAGGATGCACATAATGGAATCAAAGGCACTGGATGATACTGAGCATTTTTAGGACATCGTGTGATTTTATTTCGAAGGAAATTGCTAAATGCAAATTCTGCGATGGTACAAAGATGAATCGAAATATTATTTTATTCCTTGTATGTATAAAAATTAATCTATGATTGATGAACAAAAATAAAAATCGCAGATTGATTTTATTTTCTCAATCATTTTCTCATATTTATTATACAAGTCGCTCTATGATTGATGAACAAAAAATAAAAATCACAGATTGATTTTTATTTTTCCAACCATTTTTATTCTTTGTATAGTTTTAGAAAAAATCAGTCTTGATATAAAAATAAAAATTATTTTTTTGTTTATTCCTAGAAACAAAAAATAGAAATCAATTTGTGATTGATTATAATACAAACAAAACAATGTTGGTATATGTTTCTTGAAAGAACAAATGGCTCTATTGATTGGTATTAGAGACTTCAGTAGCTTTATACCTTCACCTAAAGCGTGGAAAAGGCTTCCATTGTAAACAATAATATGTAAAGCATTGCTTGGTAAGAAAAGTCGATTGAAATTGAAAAATTTGATCGGATAACCGCACCGTTTTTTAATGATTTTTTTATTACATATATTTCTGGCTTCATGCCTCTTATTCAATTGTAATATTGTTGTTGGGTATTATGGTTGGGTATAAATCACTCCATCTGACTGAAATTTCTGTTCTAGTTTTTCGATATTGTTGTTTTCTTTTGGAAACATTTGAAGTTACGAACGTTTGTAGTTAAATGATGTGTACAAATAATCAAAAAATATAAGTTTGTGACATATTTTTAAAATCATTTATTTCATGTGTATAATGTGTACATACATACATATGTACGACAATTCTATGTCAGAGATTTTCGGTTTTTTTACAAAAACCCAAATCAAAATGTTTACGTTTGCTTACGATTCTCTAGTGCGCCATATTGACCATTTAATCAAACTAATTGACTCATTGGAACGGTTATTAATATATAAATTGTTTTTTACAGAGCAAAACGTCGTAACCTGGATCGTTTTCTAGGTGGCAGCACCACTGACACATCGCCCGAAAAAAACAATTCGGAGAAAGGCAACTCATTGTCCGGTGGCTCAGCACAAGCATACCGTCGTTATGTCTCAGGCTCTAATGTACATCGCCTATCAGATAATCGCAAGGATTCAGATGATGAGAATGCCACCTGGAATGGCAATTCCACACAACAACAATAATTCTCTTTGCCTTTTTACACTGAACGTCTATCTAATCATGCATAAAATTTAATTTTTATATACGTCTATATATGTATATGTAAAATATATAAATATTTTTTCCCGCATTCCATCATGCATTAAAATTCCGTGTGAAATTGATAGATTTTACTGTGTAATGCCTAATGTTGTAGCGTGGGTTCAAAAATAAAACATAAAATCCTTTAGTTTGTAATACAAAGTAATACAATGAATAAACTGGTATAACTTAAATGTTACTTCAATTAATTGGTTTTATTAAAAACGATGGAGCGCAATATACATATATGATTTGTTACAATGATTCATCTATTTGTTTGGAATCGGCGTTTAATTACAGTCACTCAATCGTTAACATTCACTGCAAATGGACCCTGGTGATAGATGCCTGTATTTTGCTGTATCATTGACATGCACAAAGTGAGACCCATTACTGGAATCTTTCACTACAAGTTATTTTGGAGCAACAAAAATATATTTAGAATATGAACTGATAAACAATCCGTAAACTTCGTTGAAAATATGTGTGCTATGTCAAGTAGTTTTGTATGAAAACGTACCTTTTCCCACATTCCTCCCTCTAAAGAAGCATACTATGTTCTTTCCACGAGAAAACAATTTTACTGCACACTATTTCCCCGTGCTTGCGACGAAAAACGGTTACAAATTTTCCGCCTTTGTGAATGTGTTATAACTTTCGCAATATAAGGAATTTTGAAACCCCGCTTAAACGACAATATATGTTTTGACGCATAAACAATAACAACAAAGATGTGTTCTTACCAATTTCGATATTTAGAGATACGAGTTGTGTTCAAGAAATAAGGTGAATTTTCAAATTTCGAGACGAGTGTACCAACATAAAAAACAATAATCGAAAGTTGAATGTACGCAGTCCGCGAAATTTGAAAATTCAACTTATTTTTTTATGAAAAATTGTTATTTATTTGTTATTTTTTTGTTTTTTTTTTTTTTTTGAAAAATTGTTATAACCTGTGAAATACATCGAATTTTGGAATGGGTACTTCACGAGTTATAACAATTTTTTTTTAATTGATAGCAAATTCAATACGATTGATTGATAGCATATTCCAATTATAGCCATTATTTTTGGTAAATTTCTTAAACGAAAATGTAATCCAAAAAATAAAAGGAAAATGTTACAAATATAATATTGAATATCTAATGACGTAAAAACATAAGTTGTTCCGATTTCAGTGTTGGAAATCGGCACCAAAATTTTGTTAATGGCAGTCATTTTTTCGCTAGGGACTACTGACTACTAGTCATCGTCGTTTAATAAATTACTATTGTTTTTATCTTTACAAAAGTTTGCGACATTTTTTTTTTTTTTTGCTAAAATGCAGATTACCGTTTTACTCGATGGTAAGCCGGTGATAATAAATTAACAGAAAGTAGAACAACAACAATATTGTATTTGTGATTAAATGTTGTCAATCGATGTGATTTTGAAATGACAAAGAACAAAAAATATAACAAAAAAAAAAAAACAAGGAAACAAAACAACAATTTATGGCAATAAACTTTCTAAATAAATTATTTCACAATAATTTGCTATCGCAAAAAATATTCCACAAACTGTTTTGTTTGCCAGCTAGCAAAATGAAAAATTCGTTAGAACTGCACACCACACTAGGAATATGGATTTTCATAAAAATGCATTGCAATAAATACCAAATCTGGCAAGGCTGCCAACTCGTAGCACTGACAATGTACTGTAATAAAAGGTACGCAAAAAGCTAATGCTATCCACCCTGATACTAACTATAATTTGAGTACGAAATGGAGCAACCGTTATTTTGCTGCTGCATTGTTGAGAACATGGTGGAATTGCTTTTTGTATAGACTCTACATAATTTTTCTCGATTTTTTTTTCTCAGTTTGTGTTTGAGTTTCGTACGTGCTTGACGAACGTATGGCTGATTTGCTAACAAATTTTACAATTTTTTACAAGTAAAAACACAACCTTACACAAAAAAGTATACAAAAGAATAAGAAAGCAACAACAACAGCAAGCAAGTGTTCTAAATACAAACCAAACCAAAAAAGTAGAAAAATTAAACGAAATGTGTGTTTAGTAAATGGCTAAACTCAAAAAGGTTTAAAACGAAAGTCCGGAAGAAAACCACAAAACAAACGAGAAAAATAAACGATAACATCAAAAACAAATCAGTCGTCGTCAAACACATGAATTAATGTAGAAAGAAAAACGCGTTTAAATAACATTACAAGAAAATAAAATATATAGATTTATATATAATACATACGTACACATATATTACTGTCGTCGTTGTCGTCGTCGCCTACTGTATGTTTATTTAGCGTGTGTGATTGTCTTTTTGTTTAGAAGTGTTAAAGAAAAAAGTATAAAACTTTTACTATTTATTAGTCGTGTTCCTTTTTTCAAATTATAAATTTAAGTGTTTCTCTCCCCGTGCATGTCCTCTTCTCCATCGTCTACTATAAGCGATTCTGATTCTACTCATACATGTGTACGTACAGAAGTGTCAGAAATTTTGTACAAAAAGAAAAACGTGAATTTCCTTTCCAATACTTAGTGCCGCAGCTCAGCTTCATCAGCGTTTAACACCAGTTTGGCAAATTTCATGCGCCACATTTAGTAAACTAATCATAGGCCGCGAGTGTTGGTGCGTGCCTGCGTGTGTTGTAAAAGAAGGTGAAAATAGTACTGTTATTCCCTTTATTTTACAGTATTAAAGCAAAACCGAGTGTTTGGATGTGTGTGCAAAAAGAACAAAGTAGCAGTGCATATAACAGCAACAACACAACGCGCCTGTAAATAAATATCTTTTTGAAATAAAAGTGATAAAGTAAAAGTGCTGCAACAAAAACAAAATTGATTGATATAATAAGAAGAAATTAAAGTTAGAAAAAAATAACAAAAAAAAAAAAACGGCAAAAGGCGAGGAAGAAAAACACGCATCTAACTAAGAAACGCACATCACAGTAAACGAACGCTAGCTACTTCACTTGGCGTCCCCCCATCCATCCACCAACCAACCGTCTGTCTACACAATTTGACGTTTTGTTATTGAACAAATCACCGCAACTCAGTGCTCTCTCCACAACTCTCTATCACTCGCTCACTCTCCCAAGTCTCCACAGTAACCGCACAAAGGAAAGAAAAAGAGTAGAGACATCGGCACAACACACAACACAGCTGCTGAATATTGTACTCTGGCGCATTGGTGTGTCTGTCGGTTCGTTTACGTCGCCCGTTGTTTATCGGTGATTTGCTTTTGCTCCGCAAACGCACAGAAATAATAAATACAACATACATACGTTCATGCGTACGTACGTATGTAGCTAGATAGATAGACTGTCGGTCGGATGTAGTGCTTTCCACAACCGGCATTTTACTATTAGAAATTTTGTTAACAACAACAACAAAGCAAACATAGTAAAATACACAACACAACAGTTAAGAGAAAGAGAGACATAGAGGGAGAAAGAGAGAAAATTAAATATTAAAAATATAAGCCTAAATATTTGTGTATACAAAAAAAAATCTCTAAATATAATAATCAAATGTTCAATGAAAAACACGTTTTTTTTCATAAATCGTGAAACAGAAAGAAATGTGTTAAACATTGAATTGCACATAAGCAAAATCGTAAACAACAACAACCACATAAAAGGTTAGTAGTATTTGTTTATATTTATGGATTAAGAGCTATAAGTTTGAATTGTCAATGTTAATGCCAATACGAATAAGTGCAATTGGAGTATGTGTGAGTGTTTGTCATGGAGCAGAGATATTTTGGAGTTTCGAATATGAAATGGATTTTTACACTACAAATGATTATTAAGTCCAAAATCATGCCTGACTTTAAAGTCAATGATAACTTCGAATGTTCCACTTTTGCAGATAAACAGCAGAAAGTTGAAAATTGGTGTTTGTTTTAGCTCGCTGTACGAGATTTCTCTAGTTTTGTTAAAATAATTTAAAAAATGTTTCTTATTAGCTTGCACTAGTCAAGCTCAGGGTCAGTGTTGCCAAACCGAGGGATAAATTCCCTTTTTAGAGATTTTCAGCCCAAAAAAGGATAAAGGGATTGATTGACTGTTTCGAGCTATTTTTTCCATTTTTGTCTTCTTCATCACAGTTTGCATTTTATGACCAGTAAATACACAAACCTGCTTTTTTCCAAGTTTTTAAATTATGCAGAAAGCCATTGACAATTTATGTATTTTGTTTGCAATTTTTTTAAAATATGTTTCGCAATCGATAAAACTTATAAAAACAACCTTGTAGAATGGGTAATCTTACAGGGTATTATATAGATATAGACGTTAATAAAAAAGACTTGAACTTGAATTTTAATTGTCAACTGGCGCACCAACAATTGCGCTACAATAAGAAATTCAAATTTTTTAACCAATATATTTCATGCATTTTTTTATTGCATAGCAAATTTAAGTTTGTTTCATATAACTAATTGGTTTTGGAGATGTTAGACCGTAAATGACCTCCATGTTCATTCACGCATATGCGACGTCTGATCAGAAAATTATTCATTGCGGCCTGAAGGGTTGAAGTCGGAATCGCATCAATTATTGCTTTAATGGACAGTTTTATTTCACTCAAGTGCCTTGGTTTCATTTTGTACACTTCTTGCTTCACATAGCCTCTTAAAAAATCTGGCACAGTCAAGTCAGGTGACATCGGGGCAAGCGGAAAGTGAAGTTTCTGGATATTAATTTGTCTGGAAATTTTCATTGTAGCTCCTTCATAACCGGTCTGGCTATGTGTGCAATTACTCCATCTTGCTGGAACCAACAACTGGGTAACAAAATCCTTCAACATCTTCAAATAACGTTCCTCATTGACAGTTACTGCCAATGTTTTCTTCAAAAAAGTACAGCTCTACAATGCATTTTTATGAAACTGCGCACCATATAGTGACTCATTCTGTGTGTAGTTCTGTATTTCCGTGGAGAGGGTTTAACTTGCTTTTAATTTCGACTTTGTATGAAAACAAGTTTGAGTCATAATGAATTATCCGTTGTAATGACCATTTGCGTTGCTCTGGTAAGTTTCGAGTCGGAACGCTTGGATTTACTTGAATTGACGAAGCTGTAGTCTTTGTACGGAAATGAAGGACAGCAAAGCATGGTACCGCTGCACTATCCAAATCCTCCCTTTGATATCAAAAGCGTTCATTTTAATAAATCCAAATAGTAATCTGCCAAATAAGACTCGTGCACCACCCTGTATTATGCTCAAATTGCACTTCTAAAAAATAATTCATTGTCTTGGAAGAGTGGACAGAATACTGTGCTCTGTTGTTTTATATTACCCGTTGAAAGGCTACGTCAATGACAGCGAGAAATGAAACTTCTAATAATATAAACTTACTAGCCGACCCGGCAAACGCTGCTTTGCCTTCAAATTTTATTTTTATTGGAAATGTTTCATTAGCAGGAGCAGAAATAATTGCTTTTTAATTTGTGGTTTGTATAGGAGGTACCACCCCCCATTGTCCAATCCCGCCCATATTTGCAGCAGCACTTAAGATATGTACACCAAACCGATGTACCAAATTTTGTTCAAAATCCATAAACAGGAGCAGAAATATTTGATATTTAATTTATGGTTTGTATGGGAGGTACCACGCCCCATTGTCCAATTCCGCCCATATTTGCAGTAGCACTTAAGATGTGTACACCAAACCTACGCACCAAATTTTGTTCAAATACCGTAAGCAGGAGCAGAAATAATTGATTTTTAATTTTTTGCTCGTATGGGAGGTACCATGCCCCTTTGTCCAATTGGACCGAATTGCAAATCTAAACCATCCCAGGCACCACCCAGACGCATATACAAAAATTTATGCAAAGCGGTCCAGCCGTTTAGGAGGAGTTCACTGACAACGCCCGTACAGTAGAATTATATATATAAAGATAATTCAGAAATTTCTCCGCTATGTACAAAAGATGTATAAGGTAAAAATTTTGTTTAAAAAATCCATGAATAGCGTTTTTTACTAGTGCATTGGTGTGTAGCAACTGAAAAATATTTTTAACCAATTTATGGGGTGTAACATTCAAGCGCTGTAAACAAGTAGAACAGTTTAGTTTAAATATTTATATTTTTACCAAAGTTAGTTAGCTACTATTTTCATGAGTTTACAAATGTATTATGGAATATATTGCTACGTAAAAATGTACATTGATCCGACTTCGGTGTTGGAAACCAATAAAATAAGAGGTTTGGTATTGCCACTTCAGAAAAATATCCTCATGAAAAAACATATACGTACATATGTATGTACATTCCACGGGCCCTTAATCGGTTCGTTTTCGTTAAGCTTACTTTCAGTTCAGAATGACTTATTTTCTGAGTGCGTAATTTTCAAATTCACAATGGCAAGATTTCTAATTGCAGGCTTCTACCATATGGCATCCCTTCCTTCTGTTTGGTACTGTTATCTTTGCATCGATGACAATGTTAGTTTCTACCCTCTTTTTCTTTTCTTTTTTACTTTGTAATAACTACTGCTGTTTGCGTTGTTAATTTCCGACTAGTTCTAGTATGTCCAACCTTTGTCTTTCCTTCTAGCTCTCTCTCCCTCAGTCTGTCTCTTTCCCTCCACAATTTTTTTACGTTTTACAGGGAGAGTTCAGGAATGATTTTGTTTTGTCAATGTATACGTGCTTACGACACATTTTACAGAAGTTTTCGTTATTGCTTGATAGCTCAAAAACAAGCAGTTATGATTTACTGAATAAGGGCTAGTTAGCAGCTCAAACAAAATTTTCGTTTCGGTGCTTATGACGCACCAAATTGACAATTTGTGGCGGTGGCTGAAAATTTTCTTCACTTTTCGTTTGAGCGATAAGAAGTTTGTTTGAAAATGCTGTTACAGGAATGTTTGTGTCAGATGAATATGTTATAGGCAAAACTAATCAGTAGGACTAAGAAATAAAATATAATATATTCCTAAATTTGATGCAACTTCTTTGATCCATTGCCGAACACGCAAAACACTTGTCTTATTTATGCCTCTCACAAACAAACTAAACATGCTATATGGATAAAATCGTCAACATATCTTCGTGACGAGTGTACTAACATAAAAGAAATAATAATCGAAAGTCGAATGTACGTAGCCCTCGAAATTTGAAAATTCGCCTTATTTTTTTTAACACATCTCGTATTGCGGTGAAACATAGCCAAACTACTAAAACATCATCATGACGCTGTTTTTGCCCTACAGAAAGCAAGCACGGCACCCATCTTGCGCACAGCTTTCCCATCTTCAAATCTTCGATCAATATACAATGTATAGCACTATTTGTGAGCCGACGAACATCCAATACCATTTTGTAGATTTTCTTAACCATGTCTGGCGTCGACTACCACTATGGTGTACGTCTTGGCAGCTCGCACGACCTCGTTCAAACTCTGCTACGCAATATTTTAAAGTCGTAAATGAAGGAGCAGACTTTCCCAGAGTAGAATCTAGCTCGGCTTTCAAATGTAATTATTGAATTATACAACGGTGACCAATTTTTCCCATGTTGATAAATTCACTGAAATCGTTTACTTTTGATGGCCCAAATAATATGTTTTTAAGATTGCCACATTTAATCAAAATATTTATTTAAACTACTGGCACCATCTATGTGTCAGTTTGGTTAGTTATGGGACAGCCCTCGCATAGGGTTATCCATTTAGTGGTTTCAAAACCGCCGGTCTGGCAAGGCTGTCAGCTGTTAAATACCTGTTGTCTGAAGTGCTATTTATATAATGAAATGTAATAACCGAAGAACGCGTAGAAAATGGCTAAAACTTACTACAATAGATGTGATTCAGACATGGATTCGAACAAAATTTTCTTCAGCGATGAACCTCAATTTCTCATATGGATCTCGAAGAACGCAAAAATGATTTTGGAATAGTCGTTGCATCTGGGAAAAGTTATTGTTTGGTGCGCATTACGGCCTGGAGGAGTCATTGGGCGTATTTTTTCGAAAATGACTCTGGAGGAACGTCAAAAAAATCGTTTTAAAGACATGGTATAGCAAGGTTCAAGCATTAAAATGAAATAGGAATTTCGTCGAAAATCATACATTGCCTCATGGGTGTTTTATTGAACTTTACTTTTGAAACCGAAGAATGGTTTACCCGGTATATTATGATGTTCTGAGCAAATGTCTTGAACAGTGGGTATTGACCGGCTGACTGCATAATTGTTAAACTTTTTTGTTTGGAGAGATCTTTTTGACCCCACACCAGTATTGAAGTTTAGATTTCTTATTCAATATTTTTGTGTGGTCAATGTGGGTCCCAAACAACGTGTTATGACAACCAAACATTTTTCAAAATTTGGCAGCTATTTAAAGAAAATATGAATAACTTAATCAAAAATTTTGGAAATCTGAAACGAATATGAATGACATTTCCGCCGAATTTTTTTAAAGGTTTTTTAAAGAAATTTTAGAAAATTTAGAATTCAGAATTTTCCCAAACTTAAAGTGAATGGAAAAAAACATTTTTGCCGAGTTACTAGTTTCTTAGTGAAAAAAATCGCAAATATTTTCTTTATGTCGTTGTTATTTATAAAATTGTACTTAAGACTTAAAGATAGATATTTCGACTGTATAATTTTCAGAAATCTTTTCTAGCTTTCGTTATGCTTAGACATAGTGATTGAGTCAACTAGTTATAGATATTTTTATTTTATTTTGTTAGATTTGCTTCCAACAAAATTGTACTTGACTTGGCGATTTTTGAAGATATTTTAACAACATTTTGACAATTTCTTACTTTTGGGAGTTGGCACAGCTGTGTTCTCATCTAAGTTAACTAAAGCATCACTAATGGTAGATTAAGTCGTTTAAACAATAGTTCTTAATATGGGGGTCGGTCCCACTGCAAATTTAATCTCAATTATGAGTTTTTTGGTGAAAAACGGTGAGGTTTTCTAATACATTTTTAATTGTTCTAAATACTTTGTTTTTGCGAAAAATCCACTAGAATGCATTAAAAAAGTGTAAAAAGTTAAAAACAACTCTGGAAGGGAATTGCCAGACATGCATTTTCTATACACACAGACTGACAATAAAACATGCTCAACGCACCCATTGCCAAAATGACTGTGCAAAAGAATGAGAAAAAGCCTTAAGAATGTAACAATTAATTTTGAGAATATTTCAAATACCGAAGTATATATGATTGTATTATTATAAAATCTATTTTTGCTTTTAATACTGTGATGTTCTATGAACTTCACATTTCCACAGAATGCATTTTATTATTTGTAAACAACAACCTGTCAAATAAAACCTAAATACCTCTGAGGAACTACTTTGGAGGATTTTGAAATCCCAATGTGGATAATTTTGGGTCTTTGATGAAAAGCTTGGAAATTTGCGCCCAAGAAAAGGTTCTTGAAAAAAATGCTACACATGGAAGTGTTTGGGAAGTTTTTTTTAGAATAAAAGCTTTATATTTCTATTTGTGGAGCATTAACATACCTAGTTATATTGTATTTACTTTATTTCATTTGTGCTTCCTATAAGATTTTATATTTTTATAAAAAAACACTAATCCGTTTCTTATATTTCTCTCTTTCGTTTGTCCATTTCAGCTCTCAATGTTAAATAACAAATTTGAATTGATTTCAAATTGGCTTTTGCGAGATTAGAAAGAAATTAGCAATTAAAAGTATTTCCAAAGAGTTTAGAATTCGTGTTTGTTAGTATACTATTGCTACTACTACTGCTACTGCAACTGCTGCTGCCACCGTCCCAACCCTTCCGCAGTCACTCATTAAAAAGTATAAAAAGAAGAAAAATATCTTTAGCACAACAAAATGCAAAAAGGCTCTTTCACATAAAATTATAAGATAAATGTTTGTTTTTTATTTATCAACATCATCGCAACTCGCACCCGTCGCTTTTATCGTTGTAGTAGTTCGCAATTCAAATAACTTTGCTTTTAATTAAAGCGAAAAAATCCTGCTGAATAGCGTTTTCGTGTCGCATTTATCCTGTTTGTTGCAAACGCCCCTTATTGGCCACGAGCCTCTCCCCCACCCCATTCCGAGCAAACGGATCAACACTTGTAGTAATAAGTGGCGCATTTCAAAAATCGTACGGTATAGTTTAGGTAAACGTAACAAACGCGAGCATGTCTACGCGCGTAAAGTGAGTTCATGTAAATGTTAATGCTTGGTGTGTTAGTGTGAGAACGCACTCTAGTTGTGTCTGCATATGAGTGAATGAAGAGTTAAGTGGCTTGGTTTTTGTATTAGTCCGAGTTAGAGCATCCATTTCAAGTGTCGTTATTTGCGTTGTGGAGGCCCGGAGGATCCATCCATCATCCCCCAACTCAGTCCATACCCACACGTTCAGCAAAGAAGTGCGACTGCTAGCTTCCGAAATTGCATAAGTCGGCGTCGCTAAGCGAAACAAAATTATTTGTTGCGCTGGTAAAATTCAATGAGCGTTTCGATGTCACTCGTACAAGGCGGAGCTGCTGGCGGTGCGCCACAAGGTGCTATACTCGCTGCTGCTGCTCCATATTATCAGCCACCAGCGGTACCACAGGATGTGCAACCAGATCGTCCCATCGGCTATGGTGCATTCGGAGTAGTATGGTAAGTACCATCAACATATTTCATTGAAAGCCTCAATTTTTACATTGTGTGTGTTATTTGATTATATAGAAGTTTTAAGGGAATATTGGAGAAAGGTTTGTCTATGCCTGTGTAAAAGTCCGCTTAACATTTTAGCCGATTTCAAAAATATGAGGATATTCTACTAAATTTTACTAAATTACTAAAATTTCTATACAAAAATTGTTAATAGACATTTTTCTATACGAAAAATGCCAACAAAGACACTTTTCTATAAGAAAAGTGTCAACGAAGACTCTTTTCTATACAAAAAGTGCCAACAAAGACTCTTTTCTTTGCGAAAAGTATCAACGAAGACTTCTATACGAAAAGTGTCAACAAAGACTCTTTTCTATACGAAAAGTGTCAACGAAAACACTTTTCTATACGAAAAGTGTCAACGAAAACACTTTTCTATACGAAAAGTGTCAACGAAGACTCTTTTCTATACGAAAAGTGCAAACGAAGACCCTTTTCTACACGAAAAGTGTCAACGAAGACACTTTTCTATACGAAAAGTGTCAACGAAGACAC
>JAHXMU010000636.1:903098-918761 GCA_019455685.1 Philornis downsi
GTGTCAACGAAGACACTTTTCTATACGAAAAGTGTCAACGAAGACACTTTTCTATACGAAAAGTGTCAACGAAGACACTTTTCTATACGAAAAGTGTCAACGAAGACACTTTTCTATACGAAAAGTGTCAACGAAGACACTTTTCTATACGAAAAGTGTCAACGAAGACACGTCAACGAAGACACTTTTCTATACGAAAAATGTCGACGAAGACACTTTTCTATACGAAAAATGTCAACGAAGACACTTTCCGCATACGTGCGGAATTTGGCTAAAATTGTTGGTTAAATGTCCTTTGAATTTAAAGTCCCTTGGGACTCCTGTAGAAAGGACAGTTTGTAGTCAATTTGCCTTTTGGTTTATGGCTCTCTTAGTATATCCTTTGATAATATTGAACTGTGCCTACTCCTCACTATATTCTATATTCATATCAAACTGGACGGTTTATTGTAATATTTGTCTGCACTATTTACCCTTTTGTCATCTTTAATAGGCATTTTTGATGGTTCCAATGACGGCTTCTAGAATATTAGTCCTTAATATCATCGAGTATAAGAATCTAGGAAATGAAATTTCAAAGAGGCGTAATTGATGTTGTCGACTTTAACATCAGAACTAGATAGAAGCAAACAATAAACAGAAATATTCTTCTTTCGTCTGATTTCTACCAAGCTGCGTACAAGCAGATATAACCATTTTTCTAATTTGAGATATAACCATTTTTAGAAATTGAATGGCCAAAGAATCATGAAATTTAAACTTACTCGTAAGTCTACAGTTTGTCGAACACCCGAAAACTTGTAATTTTGTCCATAAAGTCCTGATTGAATAGTTTATTGCTGGAATGACTGAAATCCGAATTTTTTAAAGAAGTAATGTTTCGTAAAATTCGTAAAAAAACCGGTTTTCTATTTTAACAATATTATAGGCGTTATCTATCTCTCATATTTGGAATTATTTACCGGAATTCTTCATTAATCTTACTGCCATCATCATTTCTAATGACAAAATAAACTCAAGTGAGAGTGGAACAAGTAGAAATATTCGAAATTATAATGAACAGTAGTAATGGTTGTGATGAAAGAAGAAAAGTGAACATCAAATTTCCATTCACGTGTAAAACGGCATTTCCGGATGTAATCAAACGAAAACGTTTATTTTTTGTGTTCTTCGTTCTTGGTCCCCTTGCAGGCGATAATAAAAAAACAAAAATATTAAAAGAACGCAGTCTAAAAACAACGAGCAACAAATACCGTTCATTACACCGAAAAAAAGTCATAAAAATACTAAAGACGGGGCAAAATCCTAACTAAAACCAATGACTGAAATCCTCTAAATGAACACCTCAATACATACAAAACTTGTATGCACTGTATTTTGTATACACTGGCATATTTTTATCCGCACATGACAGTGGGGAAGGCCTGCTATCAGGCCTGTACTTCTAGTCGCCAGGTATGTCAGTTGCATTTCATCCTCTGTTCAAAACAATATACGGAGATTTTAGGGATAAGACAAAAGACAAGACATGTCTCGGATCTTTTAAAATTGAATAAAAAGACCTGGCTCATTTTGGATATGAAGGCGGAAGTACCATGGCGCAACTTACGACATTTTCAAAAAGAGGATGTCATCTCTACCTAAATTAAGGATCAAGATGAGTTGTGGACAATTTAGAAAAGCATAAGAGAAGAAAATATAAGAGAGAAGAAAATTAAACATAGAAGTATCTAACAATAGAAGACCTATTAAAGACCTCCTTCAAGAAGGGCAAAATATGTGTGTCAAGTCTTTTAAAAGGGTATGGAGAACTTCTCGCTACATGACTTCTGTGAGAAATCGGGGAAACATCGGTACGGAAACACCGAGGCGAGACTTGCTAGAGGTTTTCTAAAATGATCGAAGCAAAATGCTTTCTTAGGGAAATGGAGATGGAAGTACATAAGCGCATGAGATCCGTTAGACGCCTTCTAAATGAAGCGAGAAATGTACATTGAAGTTTTTTTTAAAGGGAACAATTAGAACTGGTAACAGGCGTGCTCTGAGGAGGCGTATATAAAGGCCGAAAAGTGCGAAAGAAATCCCGTTTTCACGTGCTTTTAGTGAGTATTTCAAAAGGCAATGGGAAGCCTTCGATGTGCGTCTTTTTGTGAAATTAAGATGGAAGTGCATAACATTTTTTAATAAAAGAAGTGTCTAGACCCAACTTATATTGCTTTCGGAAAAGAAAACCTGCTGGATACCTTCTAAAATAAGCCAATGAAAACACGTCTCGGAAGCTTTAGAAGATAATAGAAAGACCTCAGCACATGCTTCGCCGTAGAAATTGAGACGGAAATACGTAAAGGCAGAAGACTTGTTAGAATCCTTCCAAACGAAATTAACCAAAATGTGTACCGGAACTTTTCGAAGGGGGCAGAAAGACCTGATAACATCATCTGAGAAGGTCTATCTCTCAGAAGTAGTCTGAAGACTCGCTTTTTTGGCTTCAAGATGCTTATGGGAAGTTTCGGAAAGTAATAAGAAGGAAGGCAGATTAAAGTACATAGGCGTATTAGGCAATATTTGCATCACTTAGAATGGGAATGGGAATGTCTGCCTGCGCACCTTCTTTGATAAAAGAGGACGAAAGTATACAGGCTCAATTTATTATTATTTGTTTTGCTTTCGGAAAAGAAGACCCTCTAAAGGCCTCTAACAAATAAAGAAGACAAAATACGTGTCGGATACTTTGGAAGGGAATGAGAAAATCTGGGTACATATCTCTTCTGAGAGATAAAGATGAAAATACGCAAACGCACAGATATGTTGGTGAGCTCTTGAAAAAAACGAAATAAGACGGCATCAGATCTTTCTAAAGGGAATAAGAAGGCCAAATCGCATGTATTCTTTGAAAATACATGTGGATTGAATTGAATTTCTCGGAAAAAGTAGGAAAGCCAATAAGGACTATTTTACACGGCTTTGGGAAAAATTATGTCATTTTTAAGAGCTACTTACGTCGCTTTCACAAAAAAAAGGAAGATTTGTTGGAGGTTTCCTAAAATAAGCGATGCAGAAAGCACATTCGATTCTTTAGGCAGAAATAAGAAGTCTGGATTGGATGCATGCCTTCTTTGAGAAAGAATGGCGGATATAAATAAGTGCATAAGATCTGCTAAAGGCCTACTAAATAAGCGAAATAAGATGTATTTCGGACATTTTCGAAGGAAACAAGATGGTTTGTAAGTAGACATTCTTTGGAAAGTTGTATTGGAAAAACTATTCAATTTTTCGGAAAAGAAGAATGTATAGCACATGTTTTCACAAACGAAACAATATCAATATCAGTCCTATTGGAAATAGATGAGGACTAGGCGCTTTCAGGAAATTACATTTGTAGGAGGCCACCAAAAATAAGAGAAGATAGTTAAAAGTCCTTTGTATATGCTTTCTTTGCAAATGACTTTGGGTTAACAAAGTCGCTTAAGACCTGCAACAGTCTTTCTAACATTATGTGCATTGGATCTTTTTGAATGGAATGAAAAAATCTGCTAGAAAGCATTCTGTGGAAGGGCGTATGGAAAGACCTATCGAATCTATCAGAAGCAGTCGGAGGGCTTGTAAGGCCAGCTATTTTTTTGGATGCCTCACAAATGTTCCCGCCTGAATGGTGTACATTTAAATGCATTGAGTGTTATGTTCCTGACGGCATGTGTTGCGTGTGAGTGAGTGGTAGTGGTGGTGATGATGATGATGATGACTGAGTGTTAAAGACCCTTCCTCTTCTGCCATGCCAAACAAGAAGCCAAAAGGCATAAGGCATTATTATTGCTTTGCTTTGGCTTAAAAGGAAAACAACAACAAAAGTACACTAAACGTCTGCATACTACGGCTATGGCGGCGTGGAAGGAATAAAAAAATTACAACAGCAACAACGAGTTGAGTCGTAAAAAGAAAAATATGCTTAAAGTATCGCAAAGCCTAAAGGCAAAGGCGAAAACCAAAATAAAAAACAACAAAACAACATTGAGCAAGCGATTCGTTCCTTCTTTGTGTTGTAGTTAGTACTGCATTCACAAGAATCGAATCGATGGAACAGAAAAAAAGGTGGAAAAAAAAACGTTCCGAACTCCGGCAAGTATGCGCGAGTATGTCGTCTACACTTGGAGAATCCAATGAACCTTAAACCTGGCGGACAGACAAACATGTGTAGTTGTTTTTGTTTTAGGACTTCACATAGGAAGAAAGATGCAACAACAATGAGATCCCCACGACTGTTCTATAAAAATCAAATATTTGCCGATTGAAAATATGGGCAGCTCTAATTTCTAATTAATATTCGTGGCAGGGGAGACATTTCTGACTATGAAAGTCAGAAGGATTTGACAAGGCTAGAAATCGTGTTTTTCAGAAACCTGATAAGTAATAAATTTGATACGTTTAACAAATTTAAATCTGATAAATTTATAAAAGTTTATAATAAAAAGGCAATTAAACTTTCAAACTTTCCACAAAAAACGGTTAGATTTGCCAGTTAATGTATCATCTCTTTACAGTGGCAAATCAGTCTTTTAGTCAGTGGTGCCAATTTATCCTTTTTGGGGCTAGATTTTGCACCCTTTGGTATTCGGAAATGGCAAAAATGTTCGTTTAAAACTGGTATTATTCCGGTATTATTTATTATGACATTATTCGCAATGAAACTTCATACCAAAGATATTCGTGAAATGATAAGCTAAATTCTTGAACTAGACAGTGTTATAATTTTTTCGTCAGTAAGATTTTCGAACTCTAAACTTTTGGAAAAAAATTAATTAAAAAAATCATAAACAGGTTATTTCTATGGTAAGGGCTATAATATTATGTTATTTTGAAATTATTTTTTATGATAACGCTTCAAGCTAATGTATGTAATATATTGTCAACATCAAACGAAAACGATTGTGGTCGAATCGCCGCAAACGGCAGCAGAGAATAATTTACTATGAGCTACTCCCCTACGGCTACACTTTTAATTCACACCTGTTAATAGTTGGACCGTCTGAAAGAAACAATCGCCCAGAAGTGACCAGCTATGGCCTATTGTGCCAGAATTGTGTTCCATCAGGACAATGCCAGGCAACACACATCGATATTGGTTGGGAGATTCTAATGCATTCACTTTATAGTTCGGAAATGGCCCCAAGTGATTATTCCCTGTTCCTGCCTATGGCGAATGGTTTTCCTGATGGATTATTCGCATCAAGAGAAGATTTGTGAAAATTGGCTGTTTCCAAGTTTTGGAATTTATTATTCCCTGTTCCTGCCTATGGCGAATGGTTTTCCTGGTGGAATATTCGCATCAAGAGAGGATTTGTGAAAATCGGCTGTTTCCAAGTTTTGGCCAATAGGGACGAGAATTTCTAAGAAAGAGGTGTAATGTAATTGCCTTTAAAACGTCAACAAGTCATAGAACAAAACGACACCTTTTTGACCTAATTTGGATCATTCTAATTATGGCAAATAAAGCCTTCAATGTCATTCATCTATTAATAGAAAACGCGCAGGCTCATTTAATGTGGAAAGTTCCCTCATATCCCATTCATGCAATGTTAGGAAATTTGTTCTTTATTATTTCAGCGAGCAAATGTACGCCTTTAAAGGTTCGCTACCAGAGCCGTATTAGTAGTCATTAGGCCCGCCAGCGGCATTCCATACTCCTTTTAGAATAATACCTGGTGACTTGGACAACAATGCCTTCTATTATCTATTCTTATAGACAAAAAAAAAACAACTTCGTTAGAAGGCATACGAATGAAGCTCTCCCATAAATCATTGGATCGAAAGGCCCAAAGCAGGTCTGGAAAAAAAGAAGCTATAGAAAATATAAAAAATACGTAGAAAACAATGTGGAATAACTATTTTTTTTTACTGAATTTGTAGTGAATTTTGTTTACAGTACAATTTTAAAAGACTTAGATAGAATTCTATGCAGCATCACAGCGGCGAAACCATAAGAACATATACACATATAGTCAAAATAATAAGTACACCCTATATTTTTTTTAAAGGTTCGTAGACGAAAATTTACTAATTTGTTTTGATTTAACATTAGAAATAAGATAAATATGAAAACAATAACAAAAAAACAAAAATTCAATTCAGTATTTTTCAAAAAGTAAGAAATTAATCAAAAAACATAGGACAAAATAATAAATACATTTAGTTAAAATAAGCAAAAATGTGAAAAAATCAAGTTTATTCTACTGAACTGGCTGAGTTTCGTTAAAAGCCTATACTTTCAATTATGTTGTTGACTCTTTTTGGCATGCTGGCAATAAGCTTCCTGCAGGTTTCTGCTGGTATTTCAAGTTTTTTAAACAAAATTCCATAACTGGTCCTTATTTTTAAGAACCTGCTTCCTAATTCTTTGTTTCAATTCTCCTCAAAGATTTTCGATTGGATTTAAGTCCGGAGATTGACTTGGCCAGTCAAGAAGAGCAACATTATTATGTTGGAATCAGTCCTTCTTTACCAATTTAGAAGTATGCTTCGGATCGTTATCCTGCTGGAATGTCCATCTAAGAGGCATACTTTCCACAGCATAGTTCAACAACGTATTTTCCAAGATATCTTTGTAGTGGAATCTGGTCATAGTGTCGGTAATTTGATATATCGGACCGACACCTTACCACGAGAAACAACCCCAAACCATAATATTACCGCCCCTGTGCTTGATTATCGTCTCTGTAAAGCGAAGATGAAATTGCTTACCCTTAAATACATTAATTTTTGTTTCATCGCTCCACAATATGTTTCGTCATTTTTTTTTGCACCGTCTCCTCCGGCCCAATTGGAATGACTGCTTGGAAACGCCAATCTAGCCTTTCAATATTTTTGTCTAAGAAAAGAAACTCTTCTGGCTATACGTCCTGGTAAATGTGCTTCTTGTAGTCTACGGCGAACCCTTCGCAATGAAATTACATTTCCAATTTTTACTAAAATCGCTCGTTAAGGCACAAACGGGTCCTTATTCGCAAATGTTACAATACGGGTATCTGTTGCTTTTGAAGTTTTTTTTTGGGTCTTCCGCGAGTTGCGAAGGGTTCTTTAGGCTTCAAGGCATTTTGACCAAAAATAGCGACCGATTCATAATTTATGCTATAGAATAGATTTTGACCACTTTCTCTTAGTCTTGAAACAATTTTTCTCTCCTCCGGAGAACAATGACTTTTTCGACCCATGGCTGATTTTTTTTTTAACAAAATATTTTGTTATGAAACAACAGTAAAATAACTAGCCTTTCCAATATGACTACAGCAGCCAGCGAAAAAGAATAGAGCAATGTATTTATTATTTTGACCAAGTGTGATTTCAGCACCTGAACAAAACTAACTTACAATGAAAACAACGGGAAAGCCCCAGTTTTGTTTTTTACTTTTAAAGGCATTGCCATATTAAAGTTATTTAAATAAAAAAGAAGAAGAAGAAAAGAAAGAAGAATGTGTACTTCCCGTTAAAGTAATTAAAATTAAACATAAGGCAAGAATAAGCAGGTGTACTTATTTTTTCGACGATATGTGTAAATTCCTTACGTTCTGACTGCTAACAGAATACCTGCTAGAGAGTCCTAAAACAAGGGAGGTAAGATTTCCATAATATCTTTTAGAAGGGGAAAAGATGACCTGGTTGTATCCCTTTTCTAAAAAATGAGGATGGAAGTACTTAGGCAAAATCAGATTGGTTTTTGGGGAAAAATAATTGCTAGAGATCTTAAAGAGGTAGACAGAATGTGTCCCATTTCTTGAGCATGCCTTCTTTAGGAAAAAAATGGATGTACTTGCAACTTTCGTTGCTTTCAGAAAACCTGCCTTCAAAGATCTCCTAAAAGAGATGAGACAATACTTTTGATCTTTGGAAAGGAAATAAGAAGGTTTGGTAACAACTCCTCTATGGAAATCCAAGTACAAAAATACCATCATACTTGGTATAGGCCTGTGAGAAAGAAAATGGATGTACCTAAATTCAGCTCACTTGCTTTTTGCTGGAGATTGTCTAGAAGGATAAGATGGGGATCGCTTGTTTCGAAGGTACCAAGTGGGTTTACAAGATTCTCTGTTTATCGCCAAATCCATTTTTGTCGATACCTTTTCAATGATTGAGAAGGTTGTAGTAAAATTTCTCAATTTTCGTCCAGTGACAGTTGGTTTATATTGAAACTGGCACCTGGCGCGTTTACCATAAACTCCAACATTGTCGTCTTCACAAGTACTTGGAAGGTATTATGCGATAGGATATTCATTAGTCTTAGTTGTCTCTTCGTTTAAAATATCTCTGTGAGATTTCTGCCTAACTTAAATTAAGTCTTCGTGGCATTCGTGGTGACGTTCCGCAGAAAGACTGATCACCTTCGCAAGAAATATTATAAAATCTATCGATTTTAATCGAGCCTAAGAGCAAGAATGGAATAACATCAGCATAAACATAGAAGAATGATTCGAATAAATCTTGAATGATCATTGAAAATTACTGCCAAAACATGTTTCAAATTTCGGCATGGGAATATTTTGTTTGTTTGTGAAGTGTTTTCTCACTTGACACGGCAAGTCTTTGTGTTATACCCTACTTCCACCATTTCCACTTTAATATACAATAGGACATGTAGGACATCCTGAGACAAAAAAGTGTTTCTAAATGGGTCTCTTTAGACAAAAACGGCACAAACAAACATATACGAATACAAAAAAATCTTCAACATCTTTGGAGGGGAATTGAAATGTCTGTCGTGTAGAAGAGATTCACAGAAGAAACAAAGCAAGAAAACACAAAATGCAAAAGGAATAAAACCAGTTGCTGCAGGTAGGCGAGACCTTTCGTAATAGATGAGAGTGCAAAGTAAAATGTCTCCCTTAGTGAGTTCCAACACTTGAAGAGCTCTTCCGTGCGTATTTCCCAGCATTGTTTGTTTTTGCTGTGAGTGTTTGACCTGAGACATTGTAAGGAATATTGCTGCAAATTTGTATAAATAACAAAAAACAAAAATTTGAATTTTCTGTAGGTTGTAGTCAATGGCTCCATATCTGTTCGCCATAACGATGGCCAAATTTTCCAAAATTTAGATAATTGGATTATTGAAATGTTCTTTTTATTTAATTCTTCAAAATATTCAACAAACTTACGATATACAGAATAGTTAAAATATTTTTAAGATATTCGAAATAAGCAAAATATTCAAATATTCAAAATGCTCAAAATATTCAAAACGTTTAAAATGTACAAAATATTCAAAATACTCGAAATATTCAAAATATTCAAAATATTCAAAATACTCAAAATATTCAACAAATTTACGATAGTCAAAATGTTTTTGTGATATTCAAAATAACCAAAATATTTAAAATATTCAAATATTCAAATATCCAAAATATTCAAAAATTTTGAAATATTCAAAATTTTTAAAATATTAAAAAGATATTGAAAATATTTAAATTATTCAAAATATTTAAAATATTCAAAATATTCAAACTAGTCCAAATATTCAGGTATTGCAAATGTTCAAAATATGCAAAACATCCAATATATTCAAAATTTTTAAGATGAACAAAATATTTCAAATAATTAAGAATATATAAAATATTCAAAATGTTCAAAACAACTGAATTAAAATACTTTTTCAAATACTAAAAGCAATACTTTACTTTGGAAATATTGTTCATGAGATTTTCTTTTGTGTAAACTCATTGCGCTCAGACTTATTCAAATGGTTCTAAATGAGTTTTTGCGCAATATTTAGCTCCTGGGTAATTGAAACGGTCCTTATAGTGCGTGTGATTGACGGTTACAGTATCAGAATAACGAACGCTATTCAAGTTTTCAGCTGCCTGGCAAAAAATCGGAAACAATTTTCTATATTTTTCAACATAATCTCCTTTTATCTTAATACCTTTTCTTCCAGTGATGTTCAATAGCTTCAACACCCTGTTTATAGTTTTTCAAGTTTGGAAATGGAAAAAAATTCGCGGGGCCTAATCTGGCAAATAATATGTGTGGTGAAGCAATTCGGACTCTAACTCATTAATTTTGGCCATCACAATAGTGGATGTATTAACTGGAGCATCATTGTCTTGATGAAACAACACTTTCTGTTTCGCCAAATGTGGCCTTTTTTCCACAATGTCATCACCTAAACGCTGCAATAAATTAGTATAATATTCGCCGTTGATGGATTTTCCTTTCTCAAGATAATAAAAATAATCCCATGCGTTCCAGAAAACAGACTCCATAAGTTTTGTCTCCTTTGGACACGATTCTTCCATTTCAATCCACTGCTTTGACTGTTTATTTGCCTCAGGTGTGAAGTGGTACATCCATGTGTCATCCATGGTTATAATTCGACTTACAATTTGGTTTTATTGCGGTGAAACATTGCTAAACACTCGACTGAAACATCTTCACGACCCTGTTTTTGCTCTATTGAAAGCAAGCGCGGCACTCATTTTGCGGACAGCTTCACACACACTGCTTCAAATCTGCGGTCAATATACGCTGTATAGTAATTTTTAAAATGCCTTTCATTTTAGCTAGCTCTTGCACCTTTAGCCGATGATCATCCTATAGCATTTTGTGAATTTTATTAACCATGTCTGGCGTGGACACCTCAATTGTTCGACCACTACGGTGTTGGTCTTGGCAGCTTATATGGCCTCGTTTGAACTCTGCTATCCAATATCTTATAGTCGTCAACACAGGAGCAGACTTCCCCAGAGTAGAATCTGGCTTTGCTTTAATATTGGTTGTGGGACAGAGAACTTTCAAATGGAAATATGGAATTACATAATGATGACCAATCTTTTCCATGTTTACAAATTCATTGAGATCGTTTACTTTTGATGGTTTAAATGAAAAAATGGCGCCTTGAAACTTAGAACATATATTTTATAGGGTTGCCACTTTTCACCAAAATAATTTTGTTTGAACTACTAGCACCATCTACCTATATATGTCAGGTTGGCTAGATTTGGGACCGGAAATCGTAAAAATTTCTTATTTGAGTTAAATTTATTCGTAAGTTAATTTAACATCTTTGAAATAATCGAATTGAGCTCTTTCTTTGAAGACCTAAAGATACATATATTTTAACCAGGTTGTTTTATTTAGAATATCAAAATGAAAAGTTAAAGAAAACTATTTGGTATCGTGGAGCGTATTTCCACATCAACGTCAACTTTATTAATTCCCAAAAACGTACAAAGTTGCTCTATTTATACTAAAATTACTTATTCTAGAAAATGCCACAATATTTCAGAGAGAACACATATTTACATAATGGGTGCAACAAAGACAAACATATTTACAGAATAGTGTTGTATATCATAGACTTAATTCTAGAATGTTCTTATATACATAACAAGTGAAAAGGAGATAGCAATAGACCACACAATGGGAGCGAGAGGAACAAACACAACTTACTGTCGTAAACGTAATTCTAGAAAAGTCCCACCCACAGATAAAGGGGGAAAGAGATTACATACATACATCATACTTGAATGTTCTAGGCGCGGTTTTGATGATCTTTCTAGAGTATATACTTAGACAATTTACACTCATATACTACAACTATGCTTAAGTTTGTACTATAATATATCAAGGTTGCCACTTTTCATCATCTATACGTGAGTTCAGCTAGTTTTGGGACCGTCTCTATTCAGAATACCAAAATGAAAAGTTAAAGAAAACTATGCTAAAGTTTGTACTATAATATATTAAGGTTGCCACTTTTCACCATCTATACGTGAATTCGGCTGGTTTTGGGACCGTCCTCATGTTTATTGCCAAAAACAAAAAAAAAAAAAAAAATGACGAACAAAAGTCTAATAAGACTACTAAGGATATATTATATATAATACGCATTTTGATAAACAAAGTCGTACCGTGTAATTTAAAATAAAATAAAATCAATAAAAGTTTTCAATTATTACAAAATAATGAAAATATTGAAACATTTCAATAAAAGTTTTCAATTATTACAAAATAATGAAAATATTGAAACATTTCAAATATTTGCATATTTAAAACACTTGAAATGCTCAAAATATTCAGTTACATATTTAAAATTATTTAAATACCTTGTTAAAAGATCAATGGAAATTTATTTGCCCTCTTTATACATTCCACCATTGCAACGGGTTAAACTTTGAAGCCCTTTAAGTGATTTGTTGTTATAATAGTGGCCAACAACTGTCGACGGTGTAAGTTTCAATGGCTCATTACGTTTGCCACCCGTTGCGTTTTAACTATCTGCTTGCTTGGGAGATTTTTGTTTGCAAGTCATCGGTGTTAATCGCCAAAGTGTTACAGCTCTTCATAGTGTCCACATGTTAGCAGTACAACAGCGTAATGACCACTTAATACGAGATGTGGGGCAGCGAATTTCCATAACGATGTATTGGTTGATTTTCCAACTTCTGGCTTATTGATTACACATAAGTGAACTTCAAAGCAACAGTAAAATTCTTTTGTTATTCAGACGACTTACATTATTTTCTATTTGTATTTTTATTTTCTTTTTTTCTGAAGAAACAATTAATTGTGTTAATTACATATTTTGTACTGGTGTACAATTTTCGACCATTTTAAAAGAAAAATCAAATTCATCCACCAGAAAGACAATTTTCATCGCCATCCTCTGCTTTATCCTTACACTGTGTAAAACTCGTCGCAATGAAACACTAAAACTTGTATTTGTAGCAGCTGTTTTTTCTGGTTTTGCTTGACGTATGTTTGTGATGGTGTGTACTCGTTCGTATTGATGACTACGTGTACAAAGTTGGCAGGATATGCCGTCACATAGGCACATTCATAAATAGGAAAAAAAACACAAGGTTTTTTTTTTTTTTTTGTAATGGATTCTCGTTCTTGTCGTGTCTCTCCCATCTCGTCACTATTCAGAGTGCGGTTTGTTGAGGGCATATCTACCTATATATACGTATGTATGCAGCTACTTGGCTTATCCTGTCTTTAGAGCGGAATATTTCACAGTCATGAACAGATATCGTTAAAGTCTTCGACATCAAGCAGATGAACTGCGCCAAATCTCTGTTTTTAGGAGAATGTAAAAGCGTAAACCTTCTTCTCTGTCACCAGTTAGCAGTGCTTGACTGGTAGTAAGTTTGTTATACAAATACAGGGTGGCGCAATAGAACGTGCATATTTAAAAAATAGATTGAAAAATAAATACAAAAGGTATGGTTAAAATAAATCTAAGGCATTGTAGAGTAATAAATGGAGTTTATTTTTTAAAAATAACATCATCTAAATGTTGACCCTCTCTACGACGGCACTCCTCTCTTCAGTAATATTGGTGTAATGGCTGCCATTTCACCACGGATATTCTCCTTGAGCTGAACGATGTTTCTTGGATTATTACTGTAGACTTTGTGTTTGAGGTATCCCCACAAAAAAAAATCAAGAGGTGTCAAGTCTGGACTACGTGGGGGCCATGGGATATCACCTCTTTTCGAAATCAGTCTGCCAGGGAACATCTGCTTCACCACCGCCATGGAGTCATTTGATGTGTGACAGGTAGCTCCATCTTGTGGGAACCAGGTTCTGGAATTCACTATTCTTGAACTTTCAATTTCTGGAGCCAAAAATCCGTCCAACATCTCAACATAGCGTTCCGTATTAACCGTGACGTTTTGGCCCCGAGCATTTTCGAAGAAAAAAAGACCAATTATTGCTCTGCCAGAGATTGCTGCCCATACTGTCACTTTAGGACTAGGCAATGGTTTCTGGTGTTTGATTTTGGGATTTTCACTGTTTCAGTAACGACAATTTTGACGGTTTACGAACCCATTCATAAGGAAATGAGCCTCGTCACAGAAAAGGATATTGTCAAAATTGGAAAATCGATTAAGCATTTCATTAGCAAATGCGAGCCTTGCTATGAAGTCAGGCTCTTTCAATTCTTGTGTTAATTGCAGCTTATATGGATGCAGTTTAAGATCCAATGTTAAAATTCGTTGCAAACTTCGTCGCGATAATTGTAAGACAGACGATCTCTTGCGAGTCGACATTTGTGAATTTCCTCGTACTGACTCCATAACTCCCTCAACATTGTCTTCGGTCCTAAATGTTCTTGGGCGGTCTCTTCAAAACGCTCTACATTTACTTAAATTAGCACTTGGAGCTTCACTAATTCGCCGTAGTCCATATTCAGCACAATATAGTCGCCTAGTAGCAATATATGAACGAGAGTTCTCGTAAAATGCGCGCACGCAAAATGCGCGACGCTTTCCGTCGAAGTGATTCATAGCGACTACAACTCCATGAGCCCGCCAAACTAACGATGTAGGCGCCCCCCCGCCCACGCCTTTTCTACCCCGCAAAAAAAGATGATGCAATATACTCGTTCTATTGCGCCACCCTGTACTTGAATAGATTGTAAAGAAAAGATTATGGGGATATTGGGTTGCTGCGGAACTTTGTTGAAATCCATTCTAAAAAGGAGTTTACTTTTTTTAATAATAATTGCGTTTCCGGATGTAATTTTCTTGTAGAAAAATTTGAATAAGTAAATTATTACAAAGTTTACATTAAAACCTTAGCAAATAATAAACGTGTAACAAATAGGAATGTAATAGGAAAATGCCTTTTAAGATATATCGAAAGACGTTGTTGCATTGTCAGGTTGTAAGACCTGAAGAATATCGCCCTCAATCAGTAAAATAGTTAAAATGTTGTACTCTTTGCCAGAGAGTACAATCCATTGTTATAGGAATGGAAAAAAGTAATTTCATAGTTTTTCTTTCTGCAATCGGCCAACTTTTACGCAAAATATGGAAATTTTTGGATGAAATTAATGGATGAAAATACACATTTTCCACGCATAAAATTGAAGGTAGTTCATATTTTTTTTATTTAATAGTTAAGAGAAAGTCATGACTACCAAATATGATCAAAGAATGAAACTGTATTTCAATATTATAAATTAAATTTATCCCAGCGTTTTCGAAAATAATCTCATAGGAGATACCACTTTAATGAATTTCAGGTGGATATGTTGATTCTAAGTTTGACGAAATCAAGCTCAGTATCTTAGCATCCTATGTGCAATTTAGGCGATCGGAATTTAAGCAGCAATTATTATTAAATGGAGAAAACCAAATCATATGTTCAGATTTTTGGCTACATTCGACCGCAGCTGAAGCAGTCTTCTCTCATCAATTTCTCTGCCGCCGCACGGTGTTTCGACTAGTACAAGTTAGCGGGACAAAATTATTTTTTCACTTATTTCAATTGTTTATGTACATATATTCCAGGCAAGTTAAGCTATTTTAAGGAAAAATTTACTGCGTTGTTTTTTTGGGCGTGGCTAAAATTGTCCCTCTAAATTAGTCAGTTATGCAGACATATTTAGCTATAACTCGGGAACGACTTGTCAGATTTTTATAAATAAAACATTAATAAATGCGTAATAAAATTTTATTAAAGTCGATTGAATATTATTTTATTTCATCTTTTACCGTTTTGGAGTTATTTAGAAATTAATGGAGAAAAAATATTTTTTTCGTGTAAAATTCAATTCAAATTTATAATGAATAACGAATTATATTTATTAATTTTCAAAATATTATTTCTTTTCAAATACAGGGTTGCCCATATTCGACGGACCCATGTTTTTTAAAAAAAAATCAAAGAAAA
>JAHXMU010000636.1:938761-954640 GCA_019455685.1 Philornis downsi
ATGGCTTGAAATTTTTTGTAGGTGATGTGTGGAGGTAGGAGGAACACATAAGTAAAAACTGAACCGTTATGTAAAGTGTATTTTAAATAGTAGTCCTTATTATTAAATGATTAGGGGGCGCTATTCAAGTGAACGGCAGTGTAGTTATTGAAACACACTAAAACAGATTTTTGCTTCAAAAATTCAAATAAGTACGAGTATTTGTACATTATTATCTGATGGTGATTTCGGTACATTATTTACAAAACTTCTAACCATAAGTTTTACAGGCAGCTAAATTAGTTCGGTAAGAAAAACCTGCCCACCCAAGAACTAAACCCGCCTTGGGGCAAAGACTACTGTTTCGATATTCCCTTACTAAAGGGTGTCCCAACAAGAACGCAAGATGGTGCAGCAATTGAATTGTTTCTCTGGATGTATGACATGTGGCGCCGTCTTGTTGAAACCACATGCCCTCCACATTCATTTCTTCAATTCTAGGCACGAAAAAAATTGGTTATCATTTCAGGATACCGAATACCATTGACTGTTTGCGCTTGACATGCCTCATTTTCATAAAAAAAAGGTCCAATGATTCCTCCAGCCCAAAATCCACACCACACAGTGACACGTTGAGGATGCATTTGCTTCTCGTGAATCACTCGAGCATTTTCCTCACTCCAAATGCGACAATTCTGCCAATTGATGAAAGATGGAAATGGGCCTCGTCACTGAAGATGATTTTATCGGCAAAATCAGAATTTTCATGTTGCCTCTCCAATACCCAATTAACGAACTTCCTTCGCTGTCCATGGTCGGCTGGCTTCAGTTCCTGAGTCAATTGAACTATTGAATTTGTATGCATGAAGATACAAATCTCTCGTCAAAATTCGCTGCATAGTGGGTTTGGAAAAACCAATTTGCTGAGCTCGGTGTCGAATTGAGGTGGATGGCGTTTGAGCGACATCATCATGTACAGTTGCGACATTTTCGGTCGATCGACCTGGTCGTAGGCGCGTTGTTGTCTTTACATCACTAACAGACCCAGTTTTGGCAAATTTATCCATTAATCTCTTTACAGTTGACTTTTTTGGAGCATTATTGTGACCCCAAATTGATCGTAATTTGCAAACTGTAGCCGCAAAACTTTCACCATTTTGGTAAAACAATTTCACAATGAGAATGCGTTGTTCTTTCGTGTAGCGCTCTATTGTTACTAACCTCGTACCTTCTACTAGCAAACAATAACAATGGCTCAAATGTCAGACAATGTCATGACGTCTTGTTTGGACACCCTGTATTTGTACCAATTATTTTTTAGTTAAAAATAGTATATGAGAAATTGATTGAGAATGAAATTTTTCATAATTTTAATGAATTTATTTGTAATACATATGAACAAAAGTGTAAGAACACAAAATGTAGACTTTTTTATGAACTAAATTTGTAAGGCGTACTAACTACGCCACAATAATCGATTAAATTGCTTAACAGGAAATGTGGTTTTCCAAACCGGTTACGCTTTTGATCATCCTACCTACTCCTAGGTAGGAGACGTAGAACAGACTTAAAGTTATCAAATAATTATAATTTGTATCGTTTGCAATCTACTAAAGGTAGAAACAATGGACGGACTTTGCTTGACCCTGATTTTAGATTATAATTAAAATGTTCTTGGAGACATTAATTAACATATTAATTTGTTTTTCTTTTATTTTCTTTCAGGTAAGTGATGCCTTCTATTGTTTACAACATCTTGTCAAAGGAAAAATGTTTACTAAGCCTATTTACAGTACGTATTTTCATTTTAAGCATTTTATAATAAGCCATTTTTTACATTGTTTGAGTTTAACAACGTTAGTAGGGAATAATCTGCATACTTCAAAGATTCACAAAGTTCTATGGACTTCTCGTCATTTAAGAAAACGGCAAAGAGGCATTCGTTCCAAATACTTATTTTCCTTCTTACCTTCGAAAATATAGGCTTCATATTTAAATATAGTTAATTATTTAAGTGGGCATTTGAACTAGGGACTATGCTCTTCATGAATTTCATATTTTATTAGAAAGATTGTCTTTATACGTTGTTATAGTTTACGGAACCTTTGAATTAATTTTTAATTAATGACTTTCCAATAAATGAAGCCTAAAGTTATTGTAACATGATTTTTGTGTAATTGATACGTTCTGCAAGTCCACAAAGAAGTAATTTCACAGCATAAGTCCTATTATTGTATTGTTAAAAGTAAATGTCATCTTTGTCAACTTTAACTTATACCGCCTATAAAACCTCCCCCAGCTATAACATCCCAATAACGCTGCTTGTGGATGATGACCTTTACTGTGAGGAAGAAAAATAGACCAATTATGATAGCAGACAAAACCCCTCATTATATAGTTTAGTAGTTGCAGTTTTATAGTTTAAATAGCCGCCGAGTATACAGAAATTATAATTTTCATTTAGGTCGAAATGAATTTTGTATAAATTCAATCGACGATTAGCTTCAGTGCTAATATTTATTTAAAGATCCTTCGACAAAATGCGAAATTATAAATCACCTCGTCCCAAAACGGGACAAAAACAGCAAGATCACGGCTTAGGAACCCGAAATCACTGGTTGCCAATGGTTTGCCGGTAGAGCTGTTTAAATGGCTAACTATGAGTTGATAATGGAATGCGTCAAATCCTGAGTTCAATTTTGATTGAGCGATATCATGCCCCATGATTGGGATCTCTATGTCCACTGCTTAGCAAATGGCGATCCAAGTGTGTACCAACTGTTTAGCGGATCAGACTTTTGTTCATCGTATTCAAGCTTATTTTGAGTGGGTTATGTCAAAGACAGAAAGATAAATCGACGACTAACCAAATATTTACACTACAACAAATTCTACGGAAGATCGGAGACTATAAAATTACTTTTTTTAGTACACGAGATTACTGTTCGTATAATCGTGAGTTCAATCCCACTTACAGTCACCTATCAATATTTGAGCCGGCGGTCACCTCGATGTGTCCGATAAATACTTTGAGTATTCGAGTAATCAACAAGTTTTGTAAATGATTCTCAAACTGTAACGTTCGGAATCGTTCAGTTGAGTACGTCTAAAAATAGAAAACGTGAAAGCGTGTAAGCTCACTGAATGTGAGAAGCTCTCCCATATCTCATTCATGGGATGCAATGCAATTTGTTTTTTATAAAACCACTTTTAACAGTACGTTGCAGCAAATAAAAAATGTATAGATTTGATTCAATTGAGTGTCTCTTTGTATCTGAATCTTTGGGAAATAACACTAACCAACAAAAATTCTGCAGTCGCGATAGAACAAGATTTTACCAAACCATTTTAGACCAAACCTAGGCCTTCTACAGGGCGATGTATCCCATCAGTTCAACATACTTAAATGTAGGAATAATATAGAGAAAGTCTGCGGTAAACTGGCAACTGGCATCATCATCAACAACGGTTACTTACAACTTGCGTAGTGTGATGATCATCATTCACTGAAAACTGCGAAATGTTACTGCAGCCTTCTCAAGCATTCAGTAAACGTGAATGTGGCAGTGAATTATTTATTGTAACGAAGAAGGATTCTACTCATTTGAGACTCTGCATAAATTTTGATTTGAAGTTGGTGGATGATTTTGTCTACCGCGGCTTCGCGAATAATTTGATAAATAATGTTAGCCTGGAAAAAGAGTTTGTCTTAGAAACAGGTGCTATAACAGACTAAGTAACAGGTTTAATCAAAAAGCCTTTTAACGGCAAACAAACAATCCAACTAAACCCAATGTCAGCCTTAACCCCTTATTGAATAATGCAGATACCTGACGGAGCAAAAAGAGAACATCCAAAAAAGAGCATAATAAGCATTTCTTGAGATCCAAAAGTGCTGCAAATTCGGATGAGAAAACAAGAATTTAACCTATATTTGGAGGAGCACAATACCTTTATGCTGAGATTTCAGTGCTTCTGAAGCTGTGCCCATGAAGTTACAGAAATGTGAATTTATGATGAGCGTGTGATAAATTGGATCCAATTGACTTGCAAATATTTGACAAGTTCAATGTTATTAGCATTATTATGGCATCCAAGGAAATTCTTTAAAATATGTTTTTTTTTTTTTTTTTTAATGGAAGGTATTCGCACCCAAGGAATGAATGGGTTTAGAATCAAACATTAGTGGAAGTGATGGAAGAGTGATTCCTGCAGGAGTAATCAATAATACGTACGGTTAATATGTGCCGGCAGCCTCTGGGGGAAAATTTCTCCGTAAACATATGATCGCGTCATATTTAGTAGAGAGTATCGGCATCGTGTGACTCATGAGTTGTATGTATACCGTCATTGATGTCGATTGATGACATAATAGGATCGATGAAACTTATCCAGCATAAAAAGTTTTCGGCGATAAACACAATGGCCGCCCCAAAGATGGTGACTAAAATTCCATTAGAACTGCCAGATTTGTTTGTGAGACGCTGTCGAGATATAAGGAATTGGAGTGCGTTAATATAGATTATAGATTCAGTTCTGATTGCCACCTAAGTAGAGACTGTTAATTTTGAATTTGGTTCAAGTCCAATTTAAAAGAAAATTAAGAAGAATTAAGAAGTTGACAAATAGAGAACTAATTGCGAGCAAATTTTTTTTGTCCGCAAATTGTTGGGACTGAATAACAACATTTTCCATTTGGTTTGACCATTTTAAATTTTTAAATGGAATTGCAAAATAAATAGTTCTGAAAGTAAAGTAATTCCATTCCTCGCAATGAGCAAACATGAATGGAAAAGGTAGAGCCAAAATAAAATTTCCATGGATTAATGAAAAAGTGCATCGAAGGAAAAGGGGTTTCATTGCTACAATAAGTTCCATAAAAATGTTGTAAAGAGGCAAAATAACGAAGCGCTTCCATTATATGATGATGCTGTGTTAAATTCATTGATGATTCTGATGATTTTCGTAACTGTGCTCCCTGCTAAATTGCGGTGAATTTGTACTTCCGTGGATGTACTTTTTTGCTGGAAAATGCTAATTTTGGTATCAACCGACTCCATAGAGGTTTTTTTTGCTTTTATATTGCATTTACTTTATCTTTTAAATTATTTTCTATATCATTTAATAAAACTTTAGAAAGAAATGGCATCTGCACTTTATCGAAATGCCAATTTTGTACTCATATTTTGATAGATCATCAATGAATCTGACTTAGTGCTATGCCCCAATTTGATTTTCGAATACAATCATTCTTCGACACTCTATAATATAATATAATCTATTGCATCGCACATAACTACTGCTGCTTAAATGCTAATCATTCACAAACCTCCACTGTCTCTGCCCATCCTACTTGCATTATCTCATAGATATGACGCGGACGCAGGCATCTGAGTAAGGCATCTCGTGCAACTTGCTCATCCATCCAAACATGTGAGTCGGCGACTTGTGTATCTGTCATATGTGTCGCATAATGGATACCTTTATGCCGTAGCCCGCCCTGCCTACCGTCATCCATCCATTCACCATACCTCTTGGGTATGATAGCCGGCCGGTCGGTTGGTCGTATTGGTATCATCGTTGCACTGGAATTGGTCTTTAAGGTAAAACACATGAATAATGTCAATTCGTATTAGCCGCAATGTGAGTCTGTCTGTCCATCCATCCATCCGTCTGTCCCGCATCTTTGCGATACCAAAGCAGATGGTTTGTCATGATCACACCGATGATGGTGATGGTGACGGTGACGGTGACGATGATGATTATGAAGATGACGATGACGACGCCAATGTTATTATGGGTGTTGTTGTGTTTGTTGCTGTTGCTGGTATATTTGTTGTCATAGTTAAGGAAGCTTTTAATATGTGTAATTACTTTGAAAAGTTGCCAAGTGACAAAGCGTTCATAATAAAACATGTATTTGCACATTTTTGCGTTCAGCGTAAACTGAATATTTTCATAGTCACCCTACCGCTGAATGGAGAGGTATAGAAAATTGTACGCTCTCGGTGACGCGAAAGCGAAAAATCACATTTTTTTAAATTATTATTACACGGAAAAAAATGTACATTTTAATTAATGTGGGAAATTTGAAAGGAATTTCATTAATATATTAATACCTGATCCATTAACAGTTCTCAGATTCATAAAAAATTGGAATTTGAGAAAGCTCGGAAATATTTTTCCATTGGGGGTTGTGTGGAGCAATGAAGCTAGGAAGTTGTCAAAATATAATAAAATAATTTACATCCCTGCTTGTCCATCAAGCACCGAAACCCAATGTCAAAGTTGGGGCCAAACGTAGCGAACATGTGGTTCTAATTGGACACAAACCAAGATGCCTTTGTAAATCCATGTTCTTAAGTATTCCAATAATAAAAATAAAAACCTTTGAATTCGAAGTTTTTTTCTAAATGTGTGAAAATTTAAAAAAGAAATCGCCTGCTTTTTCTAAGATAAAAAACACCAGAAAGTTAAGAAAATAGCCTTTTCTTAACTATAAACAACCTCTCTTTCCAAACGTAAAAAGCTAATTTGAAAATCTAATTACCTTTAGTTTGTCAGTGGCAATTTTTCCCTAAAACAACCCCACAGATATGGTTTTACAGGGTGGCGCACGAATCATGCTATGAACACAATGTCATTGTCAAAAGGGACTGTTATTTAAAGATGTAGAATATGTTTTTTTACCCAAAACTGCGCCGAAGACGTAGCCGTTTTAGCAGCTTTTGGTACCAGCAAGATGGAGCAACTGCACATACAGCCCAGCCGGTTATGGCGAAGCTTCAACGAAAATTCCCAAAACAAATTAATGTCCAGAAACTTCACTTTCCGCTGGCCTCCAAAGTTACCTGACCTGACTGCAGCCGATTTTTTTTACGGGTTTATGTCAAGCAAGAGATGTACGAAACGAAACCAATTAATTTGCCTGAATTGAAGCAGCCCATTAAAACAACAATAGTTGAGGTGATCCCGACTTCGATCCTTCAGGCCGCAATAAATAATTTTTTTTGACAAGGTGTCACATATGCGCGAATGAACATGTAGGCCATTTAAGGTCTATCATCTTTAAAACCATTTTATCATATAATATAAATTTGAATTTTCTATACACTAAAAAAATTAATGAAATATATTGATCAAAAAAAAAACAATTATTTGAATTTCTTATTGTAGCACAATTGATGCGCCACCCTGTAACTTGAGTCCGAGTGTTGCACGAATTGCATGTTGGATTTATCTTAAGACGATCTTTCATTTGAGAATGGAAAGGACCCTGTGTGGTTGTGTCCTTTGGGCTCCATTCCTCAAGCAATAGAATTAAGATTAGCAGGTCCATTTGAGTGGATATGACCCTGTGGAAAGGACCCTGTGGTTGTGTCCTTTGGACTCCATTCCTCAAGCAATAGAATAGATTAGCAGGTCCATTTGAGTGGATACTATACAAAAATATGGACCGATATAGTACATATTCCATCTGCACCAACAACATCAACAACCTGTCATCGTAATACTTCAAAAGTTTTTCAGAACACAGAAATATAAACATTTAAATATAAAAACGAAATTGTAATTTATTCTGCTGCGACCACTCCCTTTTTGGTCATCCTCCATCATTTAATTGCGGGGGTTGACGACAAGTCGTAGAAAGGTTTTTTTTTAATTTCTCTTCCTCATAATTCCGACGGGTTTCCAGAGAATTAATATTTTAGATTTCCGCATTCCAAAACCACAATAAACATTTTGCTTTCCTATGGCCGAATGAAGTATCCCACATTTGGGGATAATCTTTGACACATGTTTCTAGAATCCACCATTCCCACATTTCAGAAGATATTCAGAATAGAAATTAATTAAATTTAAATCTCAGATATGACAATATAGTTTATTCTACTATGACTAAATGGAGGTCTTTCCATCAAGGAAATGCGTAGCACGCGACGATTGGTCGAGAAAAGAGCTGTTTTTGTGCTACACATGGTGCTAACAATTTCAGAATTTTAGTTTCTGTGATCACATGGAGTATTCTAACTGACCATATAAACATCTGGGGACAGACCTTTGCACGTATTTTCAGAATTCCTCACCCTGACATTGCAGAAGATTTACAGAACAGAGAAATTAGAAACTTCAATCTCAAGTTCGATAATTTGATATTCATCCGATAATGAAGTATCGGATGAATGAGTAAGTGAACATTTTCAGAACATTATAATATAAAACTGTATTATCAAACACAAAAGTATGTTTTGCTCGGTTGTGACCAAGTGGAGCATTCTGTGCCAACGAAATGAATAGTCAACTATAGATCGTGAAAAGGACTTTCTAAATTTCAATCGATGCTTCAGATGGCTTTCAGGAAGTTTCACTATGAGATTGTATGTGTGAAAAAATTTGATTTCTTATAACAAAAACATATCGTATATCTTTGAAAATGATAGAGCTCTTTCAATAAAGTTCACAGAGTTGATCTATTAAACTTATGTCAAGATAAGTCCTTCCATAGTACTGGAAATGCGACCGCCTGTTTACTGCAAATTTATTGTGTTTGGCAATTCTGATAAGACATCTACTGGCCGCTTGGCGCTCAGCAGTTTATTTCTAACTTTGACTATGCTATCTCCTACAACAGTGTGGAGTCGAGCAACGGTCTACAAGACAACCTACTGGCTGAAGTGTCATATGTGGTGGAATAGTATAAGTTATAAATGCAATAGTGTAGGGTATCATAGATCCAATTTGACCAATTATATTAACACCCGTCTGCTTGTTGCTTTTTTTTACATTTACGTTTTTCACTGATGGTCATTTAGTAACTGCCACCGATGACAGCGGCAAACTTCGGACGTCATGCCTATCATTAGAAATAGGACCAGTTTTATAGATAACATAGATTTTAAATTAAAACTTTGGTTTGATTAGCTGTGGCTGTGATAGCGTTCATTTGTTTTTTATGTTTTAATATATGTGAACAACTCGAAACTAATGGCAACGTTAAGTGGTTGGTGAATGGTGGGTTAAATGGCTTCGAATTGGGTTTCCCGAACAGAGAAAGCGAATTGTTTTTAGAAATTTAATTACATAAATCCTAATTCATTTCTTGGCAATCCGGAAGTGATTTCTCACATAATGGTCCCTTCGAAGCCCTTCATTGTTTTTAGACTCACCGAAAGGAAACTTTTTATGAATTGGATTGCGAAATTTAAACTTTGAGGCGATTAAAAAACGATTACTTCTAGAACGAAATGAGAATTCATGGTCATGTTCAAAAGGTTAATTGTATATCGCTTTGAAATTTGTTGTAGACACCGTATTTTCGTTGTAGAACTACGTCAAATGGTAAACTCATATTTTCACTGAGTGATTACAAAAGAAGGATTCTATATTTATCACATTGGCCACCTATCGGCCATTATGAGCGCTATTAGTCAAGTTAGAAAATCGACTACAATATAAGTATTATATCCAGTTTTCGCTAAATAAACAATTTTTGCTATAGAGGACATTAAATGGTCAGTTTATTGGGCATGCGAGCGAAACTTTTGCCTAAGTATGCCTACATTTCACGGTAATTTACTTGGCAATACTGCAATATAGATTCTCGCACTGCAACCTCCGCACTATAAGAAACTTATATTTGCTGATTCTAATGATATATAATTGTGTGTCACGTATAGGTTTCTATATTATCTAACCGATTACGGCGACCTCTTTGGTAATTAATTTGTAATTAATTTCTGTAATTAATTTGTAATTAATATCTGTTATTAATTTGTTTCTGTGAAAAGGATGCAAACTCAAACCTAATGGAAAATGATGTGAAATTCATTCCTCACACCTCACTCTAAAAACCGTCAAAAATATTCAGGAACATCCAATTTCATGCCAGTCAGATGTAGTTTGATATATGTAAGAGACTCACAGACATACAGACACACATTGCCTCTATCCAATCGTAATGAAACCTAAGTAGGCCTGTGATAATCCTATGTTCAGATATTCTATAATAAGCAATTACAAACTTAGAATTCCACACTTAATTTATTGGTTATCTAAGGGCCATTTATAGATGTAGGTATTGTACAGATTGACATATAAATGTTGCTACATTAAGAAACATACAAAAACTTTTTTTTAATTCATATAGATTATTTATTCATTTGAAAAATAATGTATCATTTGAGTTTTTTTTTTTAATGAAGTTTGAGTAATCTTTAAGCTCGGTGACGCAAATTTGTGAGATTATTTTTCAAATGCATTTTCAAAATTTTTTCGTTCTATTTTTCCCGTTCTGTTTGCAATAACCCCAAAAGAAACTATTAAGTATAATAAGATTAGGAGATCTCGGTGGTTCGTTATCCACCATGTGGAGAGTTTCTTTAAATTAGCTTACTGAGAAATATGCTCTGCAATTCCGCAGTAACAGACCTGACTATGTTACAAGTTATGCCATTATATTTAAACCGAACAGAATTGAAAGGAATTCCTTTTCGATGTAGTTTTGGAAAGAAAGACCTTTTGAAATGTCTTCAAACATCTAGATAGCAACATTCATCAGGAACATTGTATGTAGATATTGAGGGATATCTACTGGTGATTTTACTAAATTTTTTTTTAAAAATTCTCCACTGAAGTTGGTGAACTTGTGTATTATTTACTTAGGAGTACTTTAGTATGTGGTGGAGTAAGTGTTCGTTGCATTTAGCTGGTAGCAACATTCAGCAGACACTCTGCGCATATACCGGTTCATCCATTTTTCGGTTTTAAAGGTAAAGCTAAATAAAATACACATGAAGATATGGTTTTGATGAAACTTTTGTTTCATTATAATGTTGGACCTTGCCATTATGTACGATATACTCGTGCAATGCCATTTAAATGGCCTTCTCTGAATTGATTGCAGCAGGTGGATCCTTTTGAGGTAGTTTTCGACTACTTTTTCAGTTATTTCGGACGGTATCTTGGTGATAACTTGACGAATGTTGGTTTTCAAATGCTTCAAAGTTAGGGGATTATCCGCGTAAATGCGGTCTTTGACGTAGCCCCACAAAAAAGTCTAACGGCGTCAAATCACATGATCTTGGTGGCCCATTGACGTCGCCAAAACTGGAACCTTTTCAGTCAATAAAGCCAAAATCGGTCCTATTGGGTGGCTCGTGGCACCGTCTTGTTGAAACCACCACATATCGTCCAGTTCATAATCTTCAAATGCAGATCAAAAAAAGTCAGTTATCATACGGCTATACTGCTCTGAATTGAAATTCGGATTATCCGCCACACTTTCACTAAGAGAAGCGATATTTTCGGCATTGCGTACATTGCGATGATGCACAGGACCACACACATCAGTAATGCTTCCAGCCTTATCAAATTTCTTTACAATCCTGTCCCAATAACCCAGTTATGCACGAAAATTGCCCATCTTTGAATCACTACTTTTGTAGTAAGTTTTAACTATTTTTACGCATTCTTCGGTCGTTAAACGATTCATATTCGTAAGTGGCAAACCTTTTTTTTAAATAAATAACACTTCAGATGACAGCCTTGGCAGACCGGCGCACAGTGAGATTCTAAGTGCAAAAAGTCAATTTTTCGACTGTAAAATATTAAAAATGTAATGACGCAATTTTGTACGGAATTGTAGTTAAGAGAAATTCATCATTGCTTTTTTATCGCAAAATAATTACTTAAAAATGCTTGGGAGAAGTACGAAGGAGAACATAAGGCTATGAAACAGGAAAACAAAGTCCGAATTCTCAACGCATTTAAAGACCATATGCATTTACGTGTTAATGAGGTTCAGCAAGGCACTGGGACCTCCAACGACGGCAACACCTCAAGGCGTTTTTTTCCAATCCGTCACTTGTAGCTGACATAACTGATGTTGAAGAGGAATTAATTGATAGGTTTCGCATAATATTACAAATAATAACATGTGGCCGAAATATTAATTCTTCGTAGTTTAAAAATTACACGCGGGATACGGCGAAACTTTATGCCGAAAAATACAGCTGGTATTATATGCCAGTAACTGTGCACAAAATATTAATGCATGGAAAAGAAATTATTGATGCAGCTACTCTTCCTATTGGTATGCTATCCGAAGAGGCAAAAGAAGCGCGCAACAAGGATTATAGAAAATATAGACTGATGTTTTCAAGAAAATGCAATAGAATGGCAACTAACTCTGATGTTTTCAACCGTCTCTTGGTGTCATCAGATCCTTTTCTTAGTAAAATAAGGCGTCAACCTCGTAAACAACATTTGGAATTAGATGATATTGTAAAAGAAATGATAGATGAATAAGTAAATAAGTTTCCTTACACGTGTAACTAATTTTTGTATTTTAGGCAATCCTACTAAATATTTTTACAGAAAATAAGTCAGGCGGGTAGTGGGTGAAATGGTTATTTTTTCTGAGTAATATAGGCGATGAGCGTGGCCGATTTGGATGAAACTTTCCAAAATGTTTGTTTACGTAGTACAGATGATCCATGCCAAGTTACAAAAATTTCTACCTAACAGAATAAAATTTATACGAAAATTTCATTTTGAGTTGTATGGGCGGTGGGCGGTGGGCGTGGCCGATTTAGATGGAACTTTTCAAAAAATGTTGTTTACGTAGTACAGATGATCCATGCCAAGTTACAAGAATTTCTACCTAACAGAAAAAAATGTATACGAAAATTTCATTTTCGGTTGTATGGGCGGTGGGCGGTGGGCGTGCCGATTTAGATGGAACTTTCCAAAAATGTTGTTTTCGTAGTACAGATGATCCATGCCAAGTTACAAGAATTTCTACCTAACAGAAAAAAATGTATACGAAAATTTCATTTTCAGTTGTATGGGCGGTGGCCGATGGGCGTGGTCGATTTGGATGAAACTTTATATTTTTGCTACTCTACGTCATAAAACGCTCTATGCCGAATTTCAAGACTCTACGACAACTTCTTATATTTATTGCACAAAAATGTATGAAGCAATCTCACTGTGCGGCGGTTTTGGAACCACTAAAAATGAATAACCCAATATTTTTTCTCAGGGGCGCTTTATTTGCCATAGGTGCTTGGGAATGATAGATTTACTTTTTTTTTTAGAGAAATGCTTCATTATAGTCGGCTAATGGGCCTCTTAATTACAGCGATACTTTAGGACGAATGGACGCTGGCCTTTAGCTCAACGGGAGCAATCAAAATGTTTATTTTCATACTACATACAAATTTTTCACGGGATGGGCTTTAGTTTTACATTAACCTCTAAACCGACCAGTGAAAACTGGCCCTTAAGGTAGTCGTCGGGCCTTTGCAGCTAATGTGGCCCAAATGGTGGCAACATTTGTTCAACAAGACCGAATGAACGAGCAACAATAATAAATGTGCGTGTGTAAGATGGTTTTATGTGTTACTCTGACGTTCTAGTTTGTTAGCTGACTATATGTGGAAAAGTAGCACGACATAGTTTACTTACACAGGCACATACTCGGACGCAGATGCCTACGTATTTATGTGTATGTTGCAAAATACATACATACATATGCACTTGCAATTATGTTGATACTGATGCTGTTGCTGCTGTTGTTGTTGTTTTCGTCATCATTTCATGTAACAAGTGCAATAAATAATTCGTAGTTGTTGCCTTTTTTTTGTTCGCCGTTTGCTATACGTCAAACATGTGAACTTAAATGTCGCCGTATTTCATGTCGAAAATTTAAATTCAGAGTAAAATATTTGAGTTTTTTTTTTTTTTTTGGGTGGGGAGGGGCAGGTTTGGCTTTGTTACATTCAAATTGCCATCAATGTTGAAATATATTTCGATTGTTCAATGTCTGAATTCTAGACTCTGCATGAATACGTTTTCTTTCCTTACGTATAAGCCTATTTATTGGTGGTGCATTTCATAAAACTGCAGATCGCGTGAGGATAAATTAAAATTTTTTGACATTTGGCCCCACCTTGGTTTAAAAACAGCGGGGCTTTCGATATTGCGGAGCCAATTATAATTACTTTGGCCATAACTTAAGCAGTTAAAGACAATTGACATGCTGACAAATTATAATGACAGTGTTGATGCAATATATATTTTTCAATATCGTCTAGAAGTTGTAAAAGTCTATAGTTTATAGATAAAAATAACAACGATGTTCTACTAAAACCTTGTTTGATCCCAAACATAATTTTAATTGAATTTTTATTTGGTTGAAACACATATTTATTTGTAAGCATGGGAATAAAAAAGAAGATAAAATATTATTACATAATTCAAGGTTATGTTTTCCAAATTCAGATAAAACATTATTTCATTTTCCCATTGTCTGACATTTCTATGAGGATTTTCTAGCACCTTCAGGGATTCTACTTTATTGAAACTGGCAACGATATTTTTAAAAGCATAACAAACAACAATTTTCCTACTTTCTTTTCATTTTATTTATTTAACAATCTTGTAATTTAAAGCCCTTTGGCCAATATATAGTAAATTACAAAATGCATAAAATAAATACTTCTGCAATAAAAAAAAAAAAATAAAACAAAATATAACTCAGAATATGTAGGGTGATTTTTTAATTGTAGTTTTTTTTTAAATCGAATAAAATACTCAAATTTGCATCATATATTACATTTTATTTTTATTGGAATCGATAAATTGGCCTTTGCCATTTAATTTTTAAAGACAATTTCATGCAAATGTTGTCCGCGGCTCCGTCTCAAAATGCCCATTCGCAAGGTCCAAGTTTGCGTCACTTTTTCGAACATTTCGGCCTGTATTCCACGAATAATGCGTGTTATGTCATCCTGTAAGGCTTCCATAGTGTTCGGCTTGTCCACATAGACTAACGACTAGACATACCCTCACAAGAAATAATCAAGAGGCGTTAAATCGCAAGATCTTGGGGGGCCAAATCGAGAGAAAAGCTGCTCACCAAATGCATCCCTCAACATATCCCTTGTTTCACGAGCAGTGTGGCATGTTGCACCGTCAACCAAGTTCAACTCAGCCAATTGGAGCAAAAGAAAGTCGCGTATCATGGCTCGATATCGTTCGCCGTTGATGGTAATGTTTCTTCCACGCTCCTTTTTGAAGTAAAATGGACCGATGATGCCACCAGCCCACAAACCACACCAGACTGTCGTTTTTTCGGGATGCATCGGTAATTCATGTTCAACAAGAAATAAATCTGATCGCTGAACACAATTTTTCGATAACAGCGAATTTTCATTGAGCTTTTGTAAGGCCCATTTACCAAAAATTAGACGTTGTGGTAGGTCATTTGTCATTCCATGATGAAATGGCAGAGTATACTGTACTCTTTTCACTTTGACGTCAGTTTGGACGCCATTACCAACCAGTGCTGCCAACTTGAAAAAGCTTAAATCTTAAAAAATCACCCTGTAGTTATATCTCATTAACAATGACTGGTAGCGGTTTTCCCCGCCAAATACAAAGCACCAACACTGTTGCGTTTAATATTTTTTCGAGAACTTTTTTTTCTAACAGCGTCGTAAAACGATAGGCTTGTAAACAACTTAACGGACTAAGACTTATCAAAAAGTGAGCGCGCTGTCATTAGCCTCTTGTTTGCTGCTGTAGCGTAAATGTGGTAATACTTTGAGTGGCTACCTCTGTAAATCAATATAATGTTTAATTAGATTAATTTATTTGAAACGTTTACAAAATTTCGATTACGTTGTTAGCTAATATAATCTTTCTTCGTTCAATGATTTATGGGGTTTTTACCCAATTAATAGGTTCCCTAATATTATCGTTGATATTAAAAATTTTCTTATGGGTGGAATATCTCATGTTTTTTTTAAAATGGGAATGCTGTTAATTCATTTAATTTAGTGTACTTGTATTGTATGATACTTGCCTAGCTTCTCAGATATCTGGCTCATTCTGATT
>JAHXMU010000636.1:977539-995584 GCA_019455685.1 Philornis downsi
TTTTTTGCAAATATCACTGGGTGAATTTTGGTTTTGTGTGTTATTGGCGTTATTATCGTTTGTATGGATTTGTTTGTTTTGAATTTGTTTAGATGATAAAATGCTTACGAATAAGAATAAAACAAAATGAATAAACATTTTATAAATAGCAATGCTGTCAAGTTAATTTTGCAAGGCGCCGATGCGTTTTTTTCATATCCTATACCGGTATCCTATATAGGATACCGAAAAAAACGCAACCAGTATTTGGGATTTTTGTAAAAAATATCTGGCAGCATTATGAAATATAATTGGAATTTGATTGTACTGTGTGCTGTGTTTAAAAAAGGTGATCTAAGTGTTTGTAAAAACTATCTCGGTATCAGTTTTTTACCCATTTCTTATAAGGTCCTGTCGAGTGTGATACGTGAAAGGCTAAAGCCGTTTCTAACTGACCTGATTGGACCTTATCTGTGTGGCTTTAGACCTGGTAAATCAACAACTGACCAGATATTCACACTACGACAAGTTCTGAAGAAGACCCAAGAAAAACAGATCGACACGCACCTTTTCGTCGGTTATAAAGCTTGTCTTCGATAGCCCGATACAGCAAAAACTTTATGAGGCCATGTCCGAGTTTGGAATTTATTTTCAATTTGGAAACTTATACGTCTTTGTAGGATGACGCTGACTGACAGGCAAAGATCTATGCGAGCCTTTTTACACCAAACGAGGATTTAGGCAGGGCTACAGTCTATCGTGCGACTTCTTCAACATACTGTTGGAGATGATTATGAGAAAAGCTGCAGTTAACACGACTGGTACTATCTTTAATAAAAGTCATATCTTACTCGCATATGCAGGTGACATAGACATTATTGGCCGCAAACTGCGAGATGTTACTGCAGCTTTCTCAAGCATCGGGAAGGAAACAGCGAAAATGGGTCTGGTGATAAACGAGGATAAAACAAAGTAATTGGTTTCAACGAACAAAGTGTCTACCCGTTGGGTCGCTGTGTGAACGTTGACAACTATAATTTTGAAGTGATAGAAGTATTTGTCTACCTCGGTTCCGCTGTAAACGAAACGAATGATGTCAGTATGGACATAAAAAGGGGAGTATTGATAGCTAACAGATGTTACAAGGGATTCAATGACAAAGCCCTCTTTCGACAAACAAAAACCCGACTGTACCAGACGTTGGTTCTACCTTGTTATATGGCGCAGAATCCTGAGTTATGACGCAAACGGATGAATCAATACTGGCAGATTTCAAGAGGAAAATACTCCGGAAAACATACGGACCCATCATCGCTAACGGAGAGTATCGGCGTCGCATGAACAATGAGCTGTATGAGCTATATGCCGACATCGGTATGGTCAAACGCATATATACAGCGATTGCGTTGGCTGGGTCATGTTGTGCGGATGGACCCAAATGCTCCAGCACGAAAAGTTTTTGACAACGAACTCGATGGACGGCGCAGAAGAGGGCGGCCAAAACTCCATTAGAAAGAAAAGGCTTCTGAAGTACTAACGAAACTTGATGCAACGAATTTGAGGAGAAGCACAAAAGATCGAAGCGCATGGAATTACTTTCTACGGGCGGTGTATAATAGATAAGGATGCCTATTTCAGTCGCCACTTAAGATGAAGAAGATTATAAAATATATCACTAGAATCACAAGGATTGCAGCAATAAATGCTTTGGAACGTAAAAATCAGGTGCCAAATGGTAACTGATAAATAACGCAAAAAGATAAAATTTTCGAATTTGAAATTAATAATAACATAAAAAACTGGACGTTGAAACCAAATATGTGTCGACGATAACTAGAAAGGGGAACATTTCTCATAAGACTAGAATCCTGCGTAAATAGTATATCTCTTTTCAAATTACCTAAAAGATTTCAATCGCTGTTTCATGTCCAATTTAGGCTGCCTCTACATCACCAATCCGTAATCGCCAATACTTCAAACACATCTGAATATTTTGCGTGAAAAATTATAATGAGATCGCAAAAACTGGTAAAGTATTTTACTTTATTACATTTATATTTGAAACCGATACAAAGTACGCCATTCAAATAGGCTAATATTATTTTAATACGATAACTGTATATATATTTTCTATTAGGTAAATTATTGAAAAAAATGTTATTACAAAATTTGACAAAATATAAATCAATGTTGCAAATAATATTTGGAAGATTATAATAAATAAAAACTGCAACTGTAAAATAATGTGGTTTAATATTGTGGCGAAATTTTGAGTGTTCTAGCGATATTTAACAATACATTCATTTGGCGGTGAAGCCACACAACAATTTGGCAACACACAATGATTTATTCTTTTGAAAGATTGTAAGGAAAATAATTTAAATTTTACGAATATTTGGAATACAACTTATGGTTATGTTGGTTTCTTAATAAAAAAAAATATGTTGCCATTATATTCCAATATCAGTAACTTGAGAGTCTGTGGATATTATCGTCCACTAATAAGTGTGTCTCGATTTGAGGCGTTATAACTTTAAATGTAATATCAGTCTCATTATTTAACTATAGACAACTATGAAATATTGGGCAAGCTGTGGAGCCACTGTATTTGTATTGGGGGGGTACCATTTATGATTATTTCCAAAAATTGAAAAAATCAATCATTTTTTTGACACACATTTCTGCCGATATGGAACATGTTTACTGAATTTAAGTGTGACCCTAAAAATTCTAAGCTAATAACGAATTTCGGGGTGGTGGTACAAGCATAAATGCTTACTTACTTAGATAGGGAGGGAACACAACAGAAACTTTTATCTATTGTGCGCTATGCGTAGAAAATAATTGCAAGCGCTTTCGTTTTCAACGGGTTCTCTCTAATTTGTAGCATTAAATTTTGACAATTTAGACTTTCCGACGGTTTTTCGACCGCCCTCTTGTGCATCGCCTATAAAGTTCGTTATTGCAGAACTTTTTCTGCTGAATCGCGCAACACAAATAAGCCAACGCAGTCGCTGTATTTTAAAGCGACTAATAAAGGCGATGTCGGTGTGTACCCTATACAGTCCATATAACGCAGATGCGTTATATGTAAGTTGAGAGTCTCTTGTATTCAAAGATGAAATTTCATATACCAAATTTATGGATATTATTGCCCGCTAATAAGAGTGTTCCGATTTGAGGCGTTGTAGCTTTAAATGCACTACCACTCTCATTATCTAACCATAGACAGCTATGAAATATTGGGCAAGTTCTGGAGCCACTGTATTTGTATTCGGGTACCATTGATGGATATTTCCAAAAATTGAAAAAAATCAACATTGAGATCTCTGCATCATCTATTTCTACCGATAAGGAAGAGATTTACTGAATTTCAGTCTGCCGCTGAAAATTCTAAGCGACTAATAACGAATTTCGGGGTGGTGGTACAAGCATAAATTCTTACTTACTTAGATGGGAAATACTACAACAGAAACTTTTATCTATTGTGCGCCATGTGTAGAAAATAAGTCCACATGTTTTGTGGAGCAATTTTCTTTCGTATCCTCCCAAAACCTATTCATTCAGTTCATTTTGTCACAAATCTGGATAGAGAGGGCAGGAACCAAATATCATCTTAGTTCACACAAAATTTTCTGATACCACCGTTTCGAAATCCGCACAAAATTGCCGATTTTTGCGGATACATTGGCTTTCAGTGGCGGCAATTGGGATATGAGATATAAGAGGTCATCATTGGAATTTGAAGTCGGAGTTAAAAATTACTAAGAACGAACTATAATATTTATTTTATTTATTTCTGGCTTGTAATGTAAAGCCTTCCGGCCAATTATAAGTAAATTACAATATGCAACAATTCATTATAATAAAAATTAAATATAAAATTTATAAAAATATAATGTGACATATAATAAAAAATATTTATCAAACCTATGACAACAATATGCGAAACATTACAATTGAACTTCAGCGTATAAAACGACGCAATGTATGAAAAACTGACAGTGTAAAAAATCATTTTTTCCTTTTTTGAAATCGCCTTTGACTAATCCCCTTAATCGTGGGAGGTGGCTATCTTTCCCGAACTATTCTAGTGTTCATTGATAGATATAGAATGCGAGATGGGGTCCCTAAGACAAAATTCCTCTATAAATTTGCATCTGAATTCGTGTTTTTCTGCAAAGCAGCTGTAATAGATATCATAATTTTTGCGTTGGATGGATTGTTGTCCTGCCCACCTTAGACGGCGCAGATGGCTGCTTTACATTTTTCAAGGATATTCACCCATTGGATAAGTCCCCTATAAAACTTCGGAAAATTTCAGTTGTTCTTTTACAACAGTCTTTATGACATTTAATAGAATCTAAAAAGAAGCGTGTGAGAAATTTAAAAAAAAAAAAAAACGTTTTCCAATACACTCTGAAATTGCCAAATCAGGATATTTTTTTATCACAATGAAAAATGGGAGCTATTATTTTATCCAATGCTGTGCTGTATAACTTGGTATGTAAACGAAACCAAAAACAAACAAAATATATTGCAATATATTGAAATTTTCATTGTTGTTGCTGTGTTTAGTACATAACTTCCTTTGTAAGCCTTGCGGGTGCTCCAACCTATCCCAAGTTTAGGTTTTGACACGCACCTAAACCAGACATGCATGACCAATAGTACGTTTTTGTTTTTCTTCTTCTTCTTCTTCTTCTTCTACTGCAGCAACAACAACAACAAATAATGCAAAAAGTAACAATGGTCAGTCAGTCAATGCAAGACGATTATTTAAGAGAACGAAGCGAAGGTGTACGTCGGGTATCCGCATCTGCGGGTACACAAATTACACACATACATACGTACATTCGCGACACTACCCACATGTGTGTGGTGATTGTTGTGCACCTTCCTCAATGAGTTGTTGTAGCTGTTGCTTATTAAGTTTTGGGCTCATATGAAGCGATTGGAGGAACTTCGGTCGGTCGTCGAGCTTGGCCTAATACCATCCACTACTTTGCTTCGCTATGGAGCGCGTCTTGATTGCTTGCAGTAGTCTGATGGATGAACTGGCCGGCTGGATGGATGAACGGCTGGTTGTATCGTGTGTTGTGGACTAACAACGTTGTTCGTTATTGTTGTTGGTGTTGTTGCCGTTTGTTAAATTGAAATTAAAATTCATTTTTAAAGTTAAAAAAAGAAGGAAACAAAAAAAAAAATCTAATTATTAGCTATTTTTCGTAAATTCTATGAAATGTGGTGATGGAGGGGCGATCGCGCACTGAACAAAAGTGGTTAATTCCAATGAATTTGAAAATTAGCAATTCTTATGAATTTAAGGTAGCTGATTAAGAAACTTAAAGGTCAGATGCATAAAAGTATTCATAGAACAGTAATCTGATTAATTTGTGTGGAGGATAATGTATTTTCATAACCGGAAATGGCATCATAATTGGCGATTTTGTTCTTTTAAATTATACCAATATTTGTAGAGCAATAAAAGCACAAAATTTTGCATACGGACCACCCATAACGTGCTTAGATTCCAATCGTCGGTCATGCATTCGTCGAACCAAATCGCATTAAGAAGTAATGCATGCTCAATATCAGCTCTTTGTGACCGGACTTAAGTAGCTCCATTGGCATACTCGTATCTTCATTGTCCTTATAGGGAGAGAACTTTGTACCGTAACTTTTTCTTTTTGCTTTTCGGTAGAATTTTCGGATTTCACTTCCATGCCTGTACCTTTACATTTGTGGTCAGCTGACAAGGAAAGACATCTTAAGTGGAGTTACAGCAAAATCGAACATATTCGTTATTATTATTGTGCTTATTCTGATGCATATTTACGTTCAAATCCTGTCTCAAAATGCGATGTATTTCACAAGTGGTAACAACTTTTCAAAACGGCGATTTTAGATAAATTAAGTTATTTTGTGTTATCTGTATTGTTTAAATCCTTAAGACACATATTGTCATTGTTCATTCCCAGAACCCACGTTTGCAAATTCTAAGATATAAATCCTAAATTTATCATGCCCACTGCAATTGAGACGTTTACATGTAAAGTTCTCAATTGTAATGAGATTGCGTGCTTTAGAGTAAACTTTAAGTCGACCGATATACAGGGTGGGCCATAAGGGTGTTGGCGGTTTAAATATTCAATTAAAAAAAACTACGAAACATAAAAAAAAATATATTTGTATTTTTAAAAAGTAGAAGCATGGGAATTTTTAAGACTTAAAAATAATGTTGTCCAAATGGCTTCCCTCGGCTGCTTGACACTCTTGGAATCGAAGTCGCAAATTTTGGAAAACTCGTTGAAAAGTTGTTCTCGGTATTTTGTTACTTTCCTGAATAATGTTCCTCTTCAACTGCTCTAAATTGGTCGGATTATTCTCGTAGACTACCGATTTGAGGTAGCCCCATAGAAAATAATCGCATGGAGAGAGATCGGGGCTACGTGGGGGTCATTCAATATCCCCCCTTTTCGAAATGAGTTTTCCAGGAAAAACATTTTTTAGCAGCTCCATGGATACCCTAGCCGTATGACATGTGGCCCCATCCTGTTGAAACCACATCCTCGAGGTATTGCCTTGAAGTTCTTGCAAAGCTGGCACCAAAAAGTCTGCTAGCATGTTGCAATAATTGTTCGCTCTAACCGTCATTGCATGCCCTCTTTCGTCTTCAAAAATTATTGTCCAATAATACCGGTTGACGTTATCCCAGCCCACACGACAAGCTCAGGGCTGTGAAGTGGACGTTCATGCAAGCGTCGGGGATTAGTCTCGGACCAGAACCGACAATTTTGCTTGTTCACATGGCCATTAAGGTGAAAATTGGCCTCATCACTAAAAATCACGTTGTTGAAATTGTTGAACCGCTCTAGCATCAAATTGACAAAGTTATTGGCATCATCGGGTTTTAATTCTTGGACTATCTGAATCTTATAAGCCTTCAAATGCAAATCACGTTTCAAAATTCGTCGTAAAGTTGTTCTTTTGACATCCAAAGACTGACTTCTCTTACGTGTAGACTGTTGCGGATTTCGCTGAACTGAAGCACGAACACGCTCCACAATGTCGGCTGATCTTGCAGAAACTGGGCGACCACGAACCGTAATTGGTACTGTTGAGCCGGTTGTTCCGAACATTCTGATCCATTTTCGTATCACATTGGCGCTTGGAACTTCACTTAAATCGTGTAAATCGTGTTCATGCCGATACAAACGTCGTGCAGTAATCACTGATTTATTGTTTTCGTAATACGCTCGGACACAAAATGCACGCTGCACTCCCGTGTACGGCTCCATGGCGACTAAATTTCCAGAAAGCGGCGCAGCGAACAACATATCTCCCCGCCACCCCGCGCCGCGCGTTACCGAGAAATTGAAGATTTAAACCGCCAACACCCTTATGGCCCACCCTGTATATATTGATTTGCCCAAGTCAGTTCTGATTCCCCCCCCATACGTGTAAGACGAGTTTGACTTTACTCAGAAGTCTTTATTTTCTGTAAGGTATAATCTTATAAATAAACTCTGGAAACGAAAACTAATCCTTGCTATTTTTTGTACTTTTATAAATCTCTTGAGGTAAATATATGTCAGATTAAACCCGTTCCTGCCGAACCATACAGTCACCTAAACACCATGTAAACATTTCGTCTATTTCGAAAGTTATAAGAGATTTCTATAGCGATTTTGTGAAAAATTCTTAATATCTTAAATCGGAAAAAACGGCTTAGCTAACCCATTTTTCTTGTAAGCGCAGATAAAACTTCATTTTTCCGCTTTCTCCACAACCATTTCTTTCGCTTAAAAAAGATGATTTCATTTTAATTTCTTCATTTTCTTTGCAGTTTTTGCAATGGTTGCCATCATATGCGCCATATGCGGCTGCTATGGGCCAGAAACATAGGGTTGAGCGATGTTTTCTCTTAGAAATTGAGAGTTCGATGGAATAGACTGTGTAGTAGACTCTCTACTCTTTATATTTTTGCATTAAAGCTACTCATAATAACTTCAACACCATCGGCAGCGATCTTACTATTCTAAAATCAAGTTTCTCAATGCTTATGCCTTTCAACGGGCCATTGCACAAATCTATTTTATAATCGCCTTGATGCAGATTATCCACGAATACATTATGAGGCAGGATATCTAAGTCTGTTAGCCTCTGGAAATTTACATTCGAACTTATAGCTTTCTGCATGTTAGCTCTGGTATGTTACAGTTTCTACCTCAAGTGCATTCGTTTGCCACATCTACCGGATGATGATGTCAACTTTGTATTTGCCAAGATATAGAGATATAAGTAGAGGCACCGTCTCTGTAAAGAGATCACATATTTCAGGTAGATGCTTTTAAATTAGAATCCTTATACTGTAAAGTTTCTTCCTTATTTCATACTAATTTTTATTTAGTCACATCTTATCCAAGTTTTGGGCCCCAGTCTAGTATAAAATTTGGGCTTCTGTGACAGATGGTGGTTAGTAACCATTTTGAGTAGATTTTTTTAGGTTTAATATGCCTTTTAGACTACCCAAACTAGCCGTCTTCTCACCTTAGCTTTCACCAGACTATATGAAAGGAATTAAATATAAGATGTAGTAATAATTCATTATTTTTTAATGACATTAAAGTCCGTCCTCATTTAGCATTGTTGGAATGATCCGAGTTAGGTCAAATACACGCCGGTTTGATCGACAACCTGCTGCCATTTTTAATGTAATTTCATTATGCTTCTCTCGTAGAAACCCTTGTCCTTCTTGCAAAAAAACAAAAAAAAAAAGTAGCAGTCGATTTTCGCAAGTTTCTTCCCTTAAGGGAATTTTTTAGCAGGAAAATCTTTTGCCATAGACTACAATCTGAGATTATCACTTGTTAAAAGACCCGGACTATAAGGTAGATGCATAAGAACCTTTCAGTTAATCTCCCGGATCTTCAGGCTCGTCACTATTAATGTGAAAGGCCTGGGATTGTTCTGATGAAGCACAATTCCTCTTTTGTGTGCCGGTCAAAGCTGGCCGCTTTTGCGCAGTTAGGTCGTTTAGACACTGCAATATCTGACAGTATTCGAATTAAGCCGTAGAGGAGTAACTCTTAGTGGATGATTTTCTGCACATCCCATCAAACAAACAATAAAATTTTTCTGATCATCAATCCCGGTCTGGCCACTGTTAGCGCCAGCTCATCGCGACTCGACAACGGCCGTTTTTACTTGACGTTGTCGCAAGTGATGCACTCTTATTCACCAATCGCTAACCGCTTCAGAAATGCACAGATTTTGTAGCGATTCAGCAACGATTTTCTGCTGGATATTCGGCTCACCGGGTCATACAAAAGTTTGTGCAGTGTTTAACTCCTGCAAAGAGTATTTACATGCTGGTAGGACTTGACAATTTCCGTTAGTCCATCGACGTTTTTGACAATTCGTCTTCCGAAGCGTGGTGCATCTCTGATATCAAAATTACCGAAACAGAAATTGGGCATGATTGACTGTTACTGCTTCAGGGTAGTGAACTCAATTCACATTTTTGGTTACGAAGTCTTATCTTTCTAACGCCATCTAGCGCAAGACGATCGCACTTATACAACGAGAAATGCAGAGAACTAAAGCCATCTATTAATAAAACAAATTATTATTTTTTATAAAAAAAAAATAATGTTTTTTTTTGTTATATCTTATGTATAGTCCCATCCTTGGGAATGAGGATGTGAGAATAAATGAGCCGGTGGGGTGGGTGCAAAATACTCATTTTAAAATTTTGAGTAACCGTAACCTTCTAACGCTATCTAGCGTAAACCGGCCGCAACTATACAATGCGAGATAAAGATTATTAAAGCCATCTATTGAAAAAAATAATGAATTTTTCTTTACTATACTTTATAACAGGCACTGTCACCGAAACGAAATCAAATCTAAACGAACAAACGAAACGAAATAGTATTGATTTTCGTAAATTTCTGGAACCTAAATCAAAAATATACAAAATTTTTATTCTAATTTCGGAAACCGATTAAAAATTACCGACCAACTAAGATTGTTTTCGTTTCATACATCCAAAAAAAGAAATTACAAACAATTTTGAGTTTGAATCTTACACCCGAAATGAAATTCGAAACAGTTTTGTTTATATTTCATTTGAAATTTTTCACTTCAAAAAACAGACAACAATTTTTAAGTAGCCTGGTAGAGTAAAGTCAGAAAATAAATTTTCTAAACTATTTGTGTACCTTTCGCAGTTTGGCTCCACGCTTTTTTGTCTGCAAAGAAACGAAACTAGATTTGGCTTCTTCTCTGACTCGGGTTAGGAAACGAAACTGTATGGAATTATATTTTCGTTTCAGGTTCTCGAATCGAAATATCTGTTTTATTATCTCTCGGTAGGGAAACATTAACAATTTAGATTTCTAATTTTGTTTCTGGTAAGGAGCAAAGCAATGTATGAAGTGAACTGTTGTTTCAAATATGAGTTGGAAACATACATAATTTCTAATGTACTTCAAATAAATTTACAATATCTAAAACGAAACGAAACTGAACTTTCGTGGAGATCTCTGTTTTATAATAATAACAATTAAAATATTTCAAAATTAATATCAATTTTTTAGATTTGAATCTCATAAGTAAATTTCCTGTGAATCAAAATTTATATCTAAACAAACTTACCGGTTGTAAAATCTTCTTCCCGCCTGGTCTCTAATGAATAAAATCAATTGTTTTGTTTTTATCTGCTTCCATGCATTTTTCTATGTAAAAGGCGTTGCTTCAGATACATTTCTATTCATGGCACATACACACATATGTACATTTTTTTGTTAACTTGTCAAACTCCATGAAACTCACCAACTATTCATCCTGCTGTTTCCTTTTTAGCGTCTCACTTCATTCAATCGGCTGCCATCAAGTAACCTTCGAAGGTTGAATTTTTATGTCGGTCCTATTTTTTTGTTTCCATCGAAACACTTCAATTTGTATTCTATCCAGTTTTTCAATTTGTTTGTATTATTTCGGTACTTTCTTTTGTTTGATTTCTTCATGGTTTTTATGTCTCCTTGTACGAGCTGCTTTCTTTGTTCTTTCATTATTGAAATTCATTATTGTTTTCCTTTGTTATAATTTTTTTTTGTTCGTTCTCAAATCTTATGGAATGCAGTGTGCTGACATGTGTTTCATCTGAAGCCAATGGTGGATGTGTGTCACACACATATTTCTGTTTCCGAAGAATGTTTCCAATGAAAAGGGTAGTTGAAGATCATAAACATTGGAATGGTGTGAAATTTGGTGTCTGGAATTGTTAACAAGATCTGTACCATAAGTATCAGTACCAATGGTGTGTACTGGTGACTCCCTCCCTTTGGGCACCAAAACATAAAAAGTTCATGCATGCAGCCTTTTTCTCATTTGATGGAATTTGGTGCTAATTTGGATTCAATGCCACGCTAATTGCCAACGGCAACATTTTTCTAGAACACATTAGAGACATTAACACTTTGCTTGAAACTTTCGGCGAGTATCTAAAATGAGGAGAAGTAAATCTTTACTCCACTTTATTTTATGGTCACCTATCATCGTGAAGAAGGTCCCTACTGCTTAAAAATGCTTGATAATAAAAGTAGTTTTAACAAAACAAAATTTGTTGCAGTAACACACTAAAATATCTGGATTAAAATTTGTGAAATGTATCCATGATTCTTCGATGATCAAGCTTTTTTGAACACAAAAAACAAAAAAAAAAAATGTTTGTTTAAATAAGCAAAAAAAGAACAAAAAAAAATATTTATTTATTTATTTAAATAAATAAAATAAGTAAAAAAATAAATGGATAAGAAAATGTATAAATAAATAAAAACTAAATAAATAAATAAATAAATAAAAAATAAAAAAAAATTAAGAAAAAAAACAAAGAAGAAATAAAAAATAACGCAAATAAAAAAATACAAATAAAAAAATAAGAAAAACATAAAAAGAATAAAAAAAATAAAAAGATTAAAAAATAAATAAATAAATAAACAAGTAAACAAATAATTATAAAAGAATAAAAAAATGAATAAAAAAATAAATAAAAAAAATAAAAACGTAAATAAATAAATAAAAATAAAAAAATAAATAAAAAATAAATAAGAATAAAAAATTAAAAATAAAATAGAAAAAATTAAAAAAAAAACAAACATAGAACAAATAAAGAAATAACATATAAAGAAATAAAAAGAATAAAAAAATCAAAGAAAAAAAACTAAAAAAAATAAATAAATAAAAAAATAAGAAATAAATAAATAAAAAATATAGTAAAAAATAAATAAATAAAAAAATGTAATAAAAAATATTCAAACAAATAAAGAAATAAAAAGTAAAAAAAATTAAAACATCAAAAAAAAATACAAATAACAAATAGATAAAAATAAAAAAATAAGTAAAAAATAAATAAATAAATAATTATGAAAATAAATAAAAAATAATTAAATAAAATAAAAAAATGAAAAAAATACAAAAACAAATAAAAAATAATAAATTAAAAAGAATAAAAAACAAAACAAAAAATAAAAAAAAAACTAAAAAATACAAATAAAAAAATAACAAATACAAAATTAAATTAAAAAAAAAACAAATGAAAATTAAAAAAAAAAAACAATAAAAAATAAAAAAAAAATAAAATAAAAAGATATTTTGGTGAAAAGTTAAAAAAGTGAAATTTAAATAGTGTTGCAAAATTTCAGTTTTTGTGGGAAATATAATGGAATTAGTTTTATTGGATGAATTTCATTTTTATAGATTTTCTGCTGCTGTATTTAATGGATCTGTCTGATTTTTTTGAATATTGGTTAACAACAAATATAGCTTATTTTTCAAAATTTATTTCATTTGGTGAAGAATACTAACAATTCTTTTAAATAAAAAAAATACGACCTGACTCAATAATTATTTTTTGCGTCATATACTCTGTACTCTCCATTTTAGTCTTAAGCATACGCAAAAATTAAATTTGTTTTAAACCCATACGGTACCAAATTATTCTTAATTTTCTAAGAGTTTTTTTTTTATGGTATTTGACTTAACATCCGTTGAGTTCACAAAAATAATATGGATATTGCTGGTTTTGTAATTTTTTTAACAAATAGTATTTTATTGCTGATCTTTTGCAAGGAATAAATGTACCTGTCAGTTGTAAGCCACATTTGCCCCTAACTGATATGCAAAATATGAGCCCGTTTCATTGGATAGATTAGCAGAAAACCAATAAAAACGACATTTATATGGAAAAAATTGATTTAACCATATTTTGCACAGAAAAAATGAAATTTCGTTAAACTATTCTAATTATATTTTTTCTGTCTGTCTTCAAATTAAATATCATTTTATTTCCCTCAAAATCTCGATCATCGAAAAACCATGGATAAAATTCCAAATTCAAACTCATGTTATGTTATAAATATTTGAAGTTTTGAGAATTAAATACTGGTTTAAAAATAGAACACTCAGGGCGTCTGTATTACGCCTGAGACAATTCTCATTTGCTTCTCGCATTTTCAGAAAATGTTTGATATGTCAAAAAATTATGTATGGTTTGCGCAATCTTACGATTTTACCATTTAGTTTTCCAAAAGATTGGTTAAAATTTGGCGAGTGAAGTAAATTTAACGACATGTTATTAGTAGAGATTCATGCGCCAATATAGTAGGAGATTCCGCTTAAGATTCTTTACAGATTTCGCTGTAAACTCAAACCTACAGAAATGTTTAGCGAATGCCGAATTGCATAAAAGTGTTCGAATATTTATGAGGACGAACCTCGCAAAAGCGGCAAAATTTTCCGAGTGATGGCGCAAGTGTGGCGGTAATAACGAGGAAAGCGATGAAATTTGCAAGTTTTATCCAACAAATGGTTGTTACTGAACTAGATTTGAATGCCAAGGCTGCAAACATTAAAAAATTATCTTAGATTTCACACAGACGGGTTCAGTTCTTCTATGGGCGAGCCTATTTCTACAACATCAACTTTTTTAGGCCCTCTTAATGTTCTAGTCGACTCGTCGTCAAATAAACAGGCATGCCAAAAACTACCTCTTCTCATACATAATGCTTTAATTTTTCTCATTTTACCAAAGAAATTTTCTATTTTTAAGGAATTCTCAATTACCTCGCCTTATAAAAAGTGTTTGAGTTGGAATGAATTTTCCATTATTTATAAACGGCAACCATTTACTGCTTTTAATTAACGGAAATAGTATTCAAATTAATGAACAACTACTGAAAACCGCCACTTTCTAGAAGTCGGTTCAGATTTTTGTTGGACAAGTTTTTTTCCCCACTAAAGAACAAATAAGAATTTGATTTCATCTAGTCGCGTTTTAGCGTATCGTTCGCTCCATATGTGGATAATCCCTCGAAGCCGAGAACTGTAGACGGTGGCTACCAGAAAGGCTCGTGGGTCCAGTCTCAGAAATATGAAATGCAAATGGAACTTTAATTCACAAAAATTACTAAATTTTTATAGTCCTAAGAGGTTTGAAGAAAGCATTCCCTTAATATTGTGTAAAAACATATTCGAGATCCTGCCAAACAAAAAAAAAAATCGCTGAAATACAAATATGATCATATTTCAGATTCTAAAGGATTTGGATAAAGAAAAGAAGATAAACAAAAAAAATCAAACAACCGAGTATCTAATCGCGGAAAAATAAGCAAATGTTGGCTCCGGATGGTGTTCCTTTTAGCCAATTTATTTTAATATAGCACAAAAGTGTTTTAAATCGCTGTAATCTATGGCGAATATAACCAATTTTTCGTGGTTTTAAAAAGTTTGGGGAAAGTGATATCATCACATGGTGCCAAAAAGTATTCAAAAAGTCACCAAATTAAAAATCGTTAAAATGATTAAATGCCTTTATCTAGAAATAGTCTATCAAAACGCGAGAATGGGTTTTTGGAGAAAGCGATGTGCATCGGTAAAATATTTTCAAATATCTTCATATATATATATTTTGGAAACAGAATGCCTAATTGTGAAAATAAACAAATTTTGACTCCAAAGGTACATTTTTTTATCAAAAGTTTTTACCAGATTATATTTTTTTATAGCTAAAATCAAAAATAGCTAAAATCAAAAATCGCTAAAATATAAATATGTCCGTATTTCTGAGACGGAGTATTTAATCGTAAAATTAAATAACTTTGGATTTCCGAAATTATGGCATTTTGGCATCATCATACTCGTATTATGCCAAAATTTATTGTGAAGGTCACCAAATAAAAAATCGCTAAAATACAAAAATGCCCATATCTCAAGAACAGAGTATCAAATTGCAAAAATCTGCAAATTTTCTGGTTCCCAAGGAATCTAGAGAAAGCGGTACAATTGGCATGATGTAAAGAAATATTGAGGAAATCACTAAATGCAAAAAGTAGCTACAACACAACTATGTTCATATCCTGCAAATGGAACCTCAGTAACCACCTTTTGCAGCGCCTAGGAATGCCTTTTACCGATTGTCTACAATGTAGTAACAATTCTTTAAGTCACAAAAATCAAACTATTGGTTCAATACAAACATTTCGTAATTCCAAAGGCTTTGGGAAAATTGGGATTCATCACAGATGGCCTCCACAAAGGCAAACAATTTTCAGAAGATCATCAATTAAAAAATTGTTTAAATTTAAAAATGCCCACATTTCGAAAATGTAGCTTCCTAATGTGAACCTGAAACTGGTCGTCCGATGTGAAAATAATTTAATTTTGGCTCCAGAGGAGTACCTTTCACAAACCGTCCTCAATATAGTAGTATATAGTATGGACGCCAGTGAATTTCCATATTCTTTGTGATCAAGAGAATTGACCATAAACAAGTATAATCGCTCAGATGGAATATTTGAATTTTAATCGATATCTGAAATGAAAATTTTAAGAAACCGTTAACAGGTTTTAAATTTCAAATGAAAATATTAAAAATTGATACATTTTGAACTTGAAATAGATTTTTTTTTAATTTCATTTGGTATTTTATGAATTTTAATAGGAAATTATTTGCGAACTCTTATTAGTCCCAGAGTTCATGTTAAGGAAAAAAGTTCAACGAAACAAAAGCTCAACATTTTCGTGCGATATCTATTTAAAATATGCATAATTTGCTTGGAAGTAGATTTATATACAGGATGACGCACCAATTGCACTACAGTAGGAAATTCAAATAACAATAATAATAATTGTACTGCAATAAAGAAATTCAAATAATTTTGGTTTAAATCCTTTTTTTTTTTTTTTTTTTTTGTTGTACAAAAAATTCAATTTTATGTATATAACTAATTGCTTTTGAAGATGGTAGACTGTAAATGACCTCCAAGCTTATTGACGCATATGCGATACCTGATCAGAAAATTATTCATTGCGGAATCGCCTCAATTAATGGCCTGTTTCAATTCAGTCAGTCCTTGGTTCTGTTTTGTACACCTTTTGCTTCATATAACCCCATACAAAAAAGTCTGCTACAGTCCAGTCAGGTGACCTTGGGGGCCAACGGAAAGTTTCTGGATATTAATTTATTTGGGAATTTTCGTTGCAGCTCCGCCATAACCGATGTGCAGTTGCTTCATCTTGCTGGAGCCAAATGCTGTTGAAATGAATACGTCTTCGGCGCAGTTCTGGGTAAAAAAAACTCCTTCACTATCTTTAAATAACGGTCTCCATTGACAGTTGACATTTGACAGTAGCGCGATTCGTACGCCACCTTGTATCTACAACTGATAATCAACTAAGTCACAATTGGATTTGAAGATGTCTTTGTCACGGAGTCCGAAATGCGTCTTTCTTGAGGATGATTACTGCATTGTTATGATTAATCGAAAATTTAAAAATATTTTCAATTTGGAAATGTCTACTTGACCTCACAGCTAATTTGATGCACATTCTTCATGAAAAAGAAAGTAATAATGTTATTTTTATTAAAAACTTTGTATATCCTGTCATATTATTCAGCTTTGAACAATAATGTCACATTAATTTGGGTATCTCCCATAGAATAGGTATTAATACTTTTCAACATTTTGACCTATACTTTCCTCATTTCACCTGATAGTAGTTGACCTAAAAGTGATTGCTCGAAGGATCTCCTCATATAGAATACAGTTAATGGACTGTGACCTAGGCAGGCAATTTTTCTTTAAAAAACATCGCAAATGAAATTTCTTTTTCCAATTTAGCAGGCTAATCCATCCATTCATAACTACATGATTTTCAATACAAACAAAAAAAACAAAAAAAACTCATCTTCCCAATTTCGAAGCTTTGACTACAGCCTTTGGCATCATCTCTTTCATGTTCTGTGAAAACAAATAACTAAAGTAAAGAACAAATGTTATTTCGCAACTTTACTTTGTTAATGCTGTTAATTGACTTGAAATCTTGAAATGGAAAATGTTGCTGCCGATGATGACAACTGCACTAAAAATACACAAACAGAAAAGCAAACAAAACTCGAAACTTGAAACTTAAACCAAACAAAGACTCCTCCAGCTAATGGTCACCGCGTCCCGGTGATGTGACGACGATGGCGATTTGATCAAATATTGCTGGTTAAATATTGGGCTAAAATTGTAACTAAACGGAGAAGAAAGGAAAACAAAAACGATGAAAACACGTCTCCATTAAAGACACTAACAAATGATGACCGGCCGGCCGTACTAGCGGTGTTCTTAGAGCAGAGTTCTACTCTTAGAGCATCGTCAGCTGCCAATAATGCGGACCTGTGATAATGCTGCCAAATGAAGGTAATGGCGATTGACGATGTTGCCGCCGATGTCGTTGATGATAACGATTTGCTGAATGACTTTTGAACCTCTCAAATTTCTGCATCCTCTACTAGCTAGTGGTAGTTTAAAATTTATCTGTTGCTCTCTTTCTTTCTCTCCCTTCCTCGCTCTATAACCATTTGGGTATGTAATCTGGTGTGGTTCACTAAAGACCAGTTAATATACAATCTTGATGCTAATGGCTGACGATGGGTTTTCTGTTTTGGGGGCCAAAACAAGACCTTCGCCGCATTTGTGTCTTGTGTCGCATTTGTGACAACAACTATTTCGG
>JAHXMU010000636.1:1020584-1049809 GCA_019455685.1 Philornis downsi
ATATTTTAATATTTTAATATTTTAATATTTTAATATTTTAATATTTTGATATTTTAATATTTTAACATTTTAATATTTTAATATCTTAATATTTTAATATTTTAATGTTTCAATATTTCAATATTTCAATATTTCAATATTTCAGTATTTTAATATTTATTTCAATGAATAAAATATTTCTTTACTTTACGTATTTCTATATCTTGAGCCAATTTCCTTTTTCAACCCCTAATATAACCGTCAGTAACGCAAAACGTTATGTCTCCCCAAGTTTGTCGGAGTTTTTGTTTTTGCCACGTCCTACTTTAGCGCTTACACGTAGCAAGTTAGCTATCATTTTTCGGGTATTCCGCTAAAAGTTCTGAAACCCAAAATTCTCTTGGTCAATATTCTCGTTCGAGAAATGTTGCTGCCGTTACACGGAAAATGCGAGTTCAGCTCATTTTGTGAACGGTGGGTGCGATGACGCTGACGATGATGAGGAAGAGGGTGCTGTCGGATGCTGTGGCAGTGACGTTGATGATGGCTGTTTGCCCTGGAGAATGAAAATGTACTACTACTTATGGTGTTTTGTGATAAAGGCTAAATAAAGGATCAGCCACCACGAGTTGTCGATTTTTTAGAACGAAGAAGGAAATTGCACATAAGCGGTGATTGGAGAAATATGAATGCTTTGGTTTCTGTTGGGAACACGCTGATTGACAGAAGGTACTTCATGTCAAGTGAAATGTACAATGATTATGACCAAAGTGGCTGATGTACATGTCAACAAGAATGTGTCGAATTGGGTGTCTAATCAGCCGATAAATGGAGGAACTGCACAATTGCGTGTATTTTTGATTGTGGGCACACATGACACGCTTCTGAAAAGGACTCTTGTTTCGACTGCTTTTTGAAAAATTGTCAAATTGTATGGACACTAATGCGATGTCCACATTTATTTCGGATTTTTACTTTATTATTGTGTTCCAATATTTTTTCACTAATACAATATCTTTATGTTGCCTCTCTCATTAGGGTGGATTCTACATTATAATGGTGTTATGGATTCCTGGCATCCTTTCAATTTCTCTATGTGTCCACATTGGTCATAAATCAGAAAGGTTTAGCACGCACGACTACCCTTCTATGTTGTTGCGTGCTTGTGCTCGCAGAAATTAACTTTTTACGTATATTCAGGACACGAACGCTGTTTACTATCGTTTTTAAAAGCATGCATTTAGGCGTTTATAAATAGACCTTTAACATGAAAATTATTTCGAATTACTATTACGATATAGGTTCATACCTTATCCTCCAACACCATCGTGCATTTTACTTACTTTATGGTTGAACGTTTCTTCATAAATTCAAATATATTCGGTAATTCTCTTAAGGAGGCAGTTTGATGGGGAATGAGAAAAGGTTAGAGCGAAAGAGAAGGGGGCAATTTTAAGCAATTAAAAAATGGTCGAACAAAAGTGTGGGCAAAAATGTTTACGTGCCTTAAAGGTTTGTGGATTTATTTCACGCAAGGCTGGATGTAGTAGCTACTGGGGATTGCGACAGCTTTCCTATTTTATATTTTTTGATAAACTGGTGTGGCTAAATAACGCTTTTGTTTTTATAATTTTTACTGAACAAGACGCTAGGATATCCAAGATATTCTGCAACTGGTACATATGGTGGAGGTTGCTACTTTAATTATGACAATTGTCTTGGCTCGGAGTAAACTTTATTGGTTTAAAATGACAGTTTGAGTTTTCAGATCGCGGTAAATTATAAAACAATTGAATATGAATGCAATAGGCGTTAGAAGCTTGGCAGAGTCGAAGCATATATATTTCAACCACAATGTATTGCGTTCCGTTGCATCATAGACCATGTTTCGATTCACTGCAAATATAATTCTGGGCGTGGAGAAAATGTTCCGTTTACTGTCAGATAAGAGGCCGTGAAAAAATGATCTCTTGTACATTGTATACTGAGTTGTCCTCTTTTTCCACCGAATAATCAATCACCATGTCCACAATTTGGGTGATCCCTTATAAATACGAGTATACATAAATCGCTTCATTTCATTGCTTTTAACTAACGAACAAACAGAAAAAATCTTACAAAAATTCTTAAAAATTTTAGTTTTACCAAATGGCGGATTAATTATTTATGTGATATGATTTACTTTTTGTAATACCTTCGGATCGTAGCACTCACCACTAGTTAAGTGGGCGTGCCTCTAGTTCTCGAGATATATCGTTGAAAATTTCGATAAAATCTCAATTTTTCAAACGTTTTGGTTGTTTAGTATGGCAAAAAATCATTCGAAGTCGCCATACTATGTTACATCATGCTAAATACGGTGGTTGCTCGACAGTATTTGTTGGGCATTTAGAACGAAACTGTGCAAATTGTGATCTGAAATCCGTGAGACTTCCTTCCAAAAATATAGCCTTTTTTCTTGACGAAAACGCAGCACAACTCACAAATAATATTCTTTATTTACCGTACAATATTCTGACAAGAATTCCGAGTGCACAACATAGCGATAATCAAAGAAAACAATCAACATTACCTAGACTCTGATTCTGATCGATTTTGTTGTCTTTCGATTTCAGCTTGCAGGAAGCAGACATTCCAAAGCTTATTGACTAATTTGCATTGCCTACACTTAAATCCTTGTCTCAATACAAGTAATACTACGTTTTATGAATGTAAGGTAGCATTTCAGTCGTTCTAGAATGTTTTCAGTGATTTTTAAGCGATTGCGTTTTTGAAGAAAGTTCAAGTCTTTCGGAAATAGCCGAGCGGCAACCTGCTTCTCAACCAAACAATCTTGCGAAGTGGTACGAATTTATTCAATTTTTACGAATTGAGTTGGCGGTTAACCGTTTCAAAGTCAATTTTGCGAAGTGGTACGAATTATTTCAATTTATACGAATTGGGTTGGCGGTTAACTGTCTCGAAGTCAATCTTGCGAAGTACTACGAGTTGATTCAATTTATACAAATTGATTTCGCGATAAACCGTCTCAAACTCATATGAAGATTTTCAGTCACCATTTGCTTCACTTTGTCGACGTTACCTTCACAACCAGAGAGAATCACATCTCGACCGATTTTAAATACACTGCACCACTCAAATGCACGTGATTGTGATAAAGTCGATTTACCGTAAGCCTCCTGTAATATTTTCATTTAGCATACAAAACACAAAATTGGAAACAAATTCTTTGTTCTATATTTTAATTTATTCAAAACATCATGAACTGCCCAAATTGAGCACTGTTAACAAACTGAATGATTGATCGTGCTTAAAGTCCGCGCTAGTGTAGAGGACAGTAATGTCTGACTAGCAACAAAAAAAATTTCGACCATTCTTTTAAATAGGGTTGGTAAATCATCAATTCCTTTTACTTCTGGCAAAATGTATAAATGTCATAAGTTTACATTAGGATGTCTCTGAAAGTTATCACTGTGAGTTTTCGTCGAATAAAGATACGATATCACAAAAAATACGATATTTTACAATCGATATTAGCTTCCTAAAATATTATCTACATTATTATATAGTATAAAGATAATGACTAATTTATCGTATCAATATGATGACTAATTTTATTAGCGTTATACGTCCGCAATATGGTAGTTCTAAAATTTGGTTTAGATGTTTTTTTTGAATCGGAAAAATAGAATTGTGCATTTCTTAATTTCTTCATCGATTGACATGATATATGAAGTTCGCATGCCGGACATCCTGCTTTGAACTTCAATATAATTCATAAGTGAAAATAAGCACATCATTTATGGAGCTCCGAATATTTGAAAGCCAAAATATCCTCATAACGAGACAAAATGTTATCTATCTATCTTTATTTAAGCTAAAGACAATCTAGGTAATCTAAATCAGAAGTCCAACTTGTGATTGGTGTTTGTACTCAATTTAAGTGAACGTCTTCACATTACATTTTCAATAGAAGCACTTACGTAAACAATCAAGGGATGTCGTATATTGGAATTTCAAAGACTTATCGTAAACCAAAACTATTTTATCAGTTTATCCATTTTAACTTTTGTTTCTATGTGAAAATTTACTTCAATCATATAAATTGAAAATATTTGTTACTGATCGAAGCTATAACATGATTATTATACGGCCATAGCGCTGTACAAAGTAGCATACATTTAAATGTCGTAGAAAATGTAATTATTGCATATCTTAAGGGGTTTCTCTATAATGAGAAGTAAATCGATTCGAATACACACGTTGACGTATGTAAATCTTGAACACAAAAAATGTCACTTAGTCGAGGGATACCTTATAGTGGAATTCAAGGATTTATCGTAGAAATCCGGTGTAAAAACTAAAACAAAAAAATTTTTATAAGCTTATTCGTTTTACATTCGTTAAACTTTTACAACTGGAAGCGATATTTTGCTATGAAAAAATTAATTTTAATAAGAGGAGTTCAAAATATTTCTCGCTAATCGCACCATACTTCGTTTAATAGCATACATTTACATGTCATATAAAAATATATTAGTGCATATCTTAAGGGGCTGTCACGTTTATTTTCAATAGAAACATTGACATATGTAAATCTTGAAGAAAAAAATGTCACTTAATCGAGGGATACCGTACGATGGAATTGAAGCATTATCTGGACATCCGGCATAAAAACTAAACTAAAATGCATTTATAAGCTTATTCGTTTTACCTTCGTTTAACTCTTGAAATATTTCCCGTTAATCGAAGCTTTGATATGATTATTATATGACCACCATACTTTGATTAGTAAGCATACATTTACATGCCATAGAAAATTATATTAATGCATACTTTAAGGGGCTTTCCTATAATGCTTTAAGGCACGCAAATAATTTAGCGTATTTTTTTTTATTGAAAACATCTTCTGCGAGAGTTTTTACGATAAAAGTAGTTAATAATGTAAGGATTTTATATTAAAAATTTTGCGTTGGTTCAATCCATGTACTATTTTTTCTCGTTTTTCCTTGTTTATGGCATCAACATTCTTCTCGAAAGTGTTTCCTTTGCTGTATATCCACAATTGTAACTAATTATAAAGTGGATGGCGTAAAATGATGGAATTTAGTGGGTTCTCAATTGGAAATATGGTACGCAAGTCTGTTGGAAACAGGCTTTGAAGGATTAACAGAATTAATACCTCAAGGTAAAGCGAAGGATTTCCGAGTGAACAAGTTTTGTTTAAACGAAAATTCAACTCTTTTTCCAGGTATTTTTTTTTTCCAGGTATTCAATGTTAATAAGTAAAATAACAGTATTGATTATTTAGCTCATATGTACGGAATGAGCAATATGAAAAATTACTGTTTCATTGTAAAACTACAATCTCAATCATGTGAAGATTAATTCAGAACTTAATGGAAAATGGGCCTGTTGTTTTGAAAAGGCAACAAATACGACTTTAGAATTCTCAGTACAAAGGACTTGTGGGAAAGAAGAAAGAAATATGGAACAAGAATGGAGTTAAAATGCTTGAATTAATAGCGTCGTGACAGGTCTACGTGCTGTATCGCCGAAGAGTAATCTCATCAATAACAAAACGCAGTTAATGAATCTCAGCTCAGTCAATTGGTGTTTTAAACATCAACATTTTGTAACCAAAATAACCAGCCCATGTAGAGAGAGAACACGAATTACTGGCCCTTTATCTCGTCTGAAAAAGCAATATTTTATTTATATCCCGAGATTGCGTTCATAAACTTTTTTGCCATATTTTATTTCTATAAAATTGTTACGTTGAAAGCTACTGGCTTGAAAAGTATGCATGAAAATGTTTAAAGAGTAAAGCATAGTCTTTGGCGCTTAGACTTTTGCATAAATTTTCGATAAATGTTTATCCCCAAATCATACAGACATGTATCACATGTGATTTATGGAGTTATTTCTTGCAGCATTAATAAATATTTATAGTGAACTTTTTTCATCTGATTAAACGGTAGATACGAATACATCTAACAAATGAATTTTTTTTGGGTTTGGTTTTTTTTACAATGGGTTATCCGGAATTTGTCAGTGTATATTTGCATATAGTGAAAATTGGAACTATTCGGTGAAGTTCTTAAGGACTCTAAATATTTGTTAGCACCAAATTCTCTGTGAACAGTTGAAGTTAAACGGCGCTGTACATATAGTTTTGGTGAGGTGTTTTTACGTCATTAGGATCAGATGACTAAATATTTGTTTGTAGAAGTTAATAGTGTTTCCTGAAGCTTTGACGGAATTTAATGAGCGTCAGGGATAGTAAAATCTGTTCTGATTTGTGTACACATATGGTCGAAACAATAAGTACACCTGTTTATTTTTGCTTTATGTTTAATTTTTGTTACTTTAACGAAAAGTAAACATGACAATTCTTTTTTAATTTAAATAATCTTAATATGGTATTGCCTTTAGGAGTAAAAACAAAACTGGGGCTTCCGCTTTGTTTTCGTTTTGAGTTAGTTTCGTTCACTTGATCAAAATAACAAACACTTTGCTCAGTTCTTTAATATTTGCGTACTCTGCTGTAGTCTTCTCGGAAAGGCTAGTTATTTTACTGTTGTTTATCTTTATTCATAACAAAATACATGGTAAAAAGAAAAAATCAGCCATGGGTCGAAAAAGTCATTGTTCTCCGGAGGAGAGACAAATTGTTTCAAGACTAAGAGAAAGTGTCCAAAGTCTTCGTTTTATAGCAGAAACTATGAATCGGTCGCTATTTTTGTATAAAATGCTTCAAAGCCTAAAAAGCCCGTCGAAACTCGCGGAAGACCCAAGAAAACTTCAAAAACAACGGATATCCGTATTGTAATACTTGCGAAGAAGAACCCATTTGTGTCTTCAAGAGCGATTTCAGCAGAAATTGGAAATGCGATTTCATCGCGAACGCTTCGTCATAGATTACAAGCAGCACATTTACCAGGACGGATAGCCAGAAGAGTTCCTTTGCTTAGACAAAAAAGCTGTAAAGGCTAGATTGGCGTTTGCAAAAAGTCATTCCAACTGGTCCGGAGGAAACGGTGAAAAAAATGGTGAAACATTTTTTAAAACGATGAAACAAAAATTAATGTATTTGGAAATGACTGTGCCCGGAATGTTCGACGCCCTAAGGGTAAGGAATTCCATGTTCGCTTTACAAAAAAGACCGTCAAGCACGGGTGCGGCAATATTATGGTCTGGGGTTGTTTCTCGTGTTATGGCGTCGGTCCGATACATCGAATTATCGACACTGTGACCAGATACCACTACAACGATAACTTGGAAAATACGATGTTGGGCTATGTTGTTGAAAGTATGCCTCTTAGATGGACATTCCAGTAGGATAACGATCCGAAGCATAGTTCTAAGTTGGTAAAGGATTGGTTCCAAGACAATAACGTTGTCCTTCTTGACTGACCTCGTCAATCTCCGGACTTAAATCCAATCGAAAATCTTTGGGGAGAGTTGAAACAAAGAAGTGGAAAGGAGGTTCTTAAAAATAAGGATCAGTTGTGGAATTTTGTAAAAAAAAAAAATACTTGGTATGAAATACCAGTAGAAACTTGCAAGAAGCTTATTGCCAGCATGCCAAAAAGAGTGAACAAAATAATTAAAAATAAAGGTGGATATACCGGCTTGTAACGAAACTCAGCCAATTTAGCAGAAAAAACTTAATTTTTTTACTGTTTTGCTTATTTTAACTAAATGTACTTATTATTTTGTCCAATGTTTTTTTGATTAATTTCTTACTTTTTGAAAAATGCTGAATTTAATTTTTGTTTTTTGTTAATGTTTTAGTATTTATATTATTTCTAATGTTATAACAAAAGAAATTAGTATTTGTTTTTTCTTTTAATTTAGATAAATTTTCGTCTACGAGCCTTTAAAAAAAATATAGGGTGTACTTATTATTTTGACCATATGTGTATATTCTCAATTACGGGTTTCTCACTATTTTGTTTTTTTCGTAATTTGGGCTATTTAAAATTGGCCTAAAAATTGGTATTCACTTTAACATAATTCATTATATTGATATTTTTCGAAAAAGTATTAAAATCCATTTACATTCTTATGAAACTGCATCAAGAAATTGCAGCGAAGTTCAGTCTAAAAGTGTATGTTTTATATTTTTAGTGAAATTTCATAAATAATAATTTTTGTAAAATCTTAAATAAATTCCAAACTCCCTTGATGAATAGACTTTGTCGGAAAGATATATTTGTAAGTGGCCTAAACAGTTCAAAGACGGCCAGGATTGAATCATATACGAAGAACGCCCCGGACGTTTGTCAACCTCCGATAAAAATCACAACCCAACAAATCTAAGATTTAGTTCCAAAAAGTTTTCGATTGGTAACTCGAGATATTTCTGATGGCATTGGCATTTCAAATGGATCAATCAATACAATTTTAGATAATATTTTATGCCTTAGGTGCATCAAATCTAGATCGGTACCAACCATATCCAATTTACCAAAAAAAACGTAGCGTGATTTGGATATTACTCTATTGGAACCATAAACACTATTCATATTTATACTATTCGCATTTGAATCGTCTCTAATTTTCGAAATTTCGCGCATTTGACAACAATTTGCCGTTTTACGGTTGCGAATATTCCAGTGATCACTAAAACTGTGATTTTTAGATATTTTTTAGACATTTCTATTAAAACAGAGGTCAATACCGACTCGAAACGAAACCGGAAATTAGTTCTGAGTTGTTATTCGTAACGGAAGGTGTCGGCGTGGTTGGAAGCATGAGCTGTTTGAGCGACGCACTTAGATCGACGTGATCAAGCGCATCAAAATATAGCAATTGCGTTGACAGAGTCATATTTCTAACTGTTTTTTTTTAATATCAAATAAAAATTCTCAATTTCCATCGGTCTTGTTTAAGAATTAAATGATAATTCTTATTTTCAATTGGTTTTTTCTTATTTTCAATTCGAAATGGTATATTAGCAGTAAAATTGGTTGGTTTTTGTTTCTACAACTATTAACCATTTGCCATTTCCCAAACGTCTGGCTTTATTTGACACCTAGTGGTGCAGGCCATGTATCGCCCTTTGAAAACCAACACAGAGTCACATTCGGAAACATATCCTTTACTGCACAATCTACATATAAGCCATATAGTTTTGGTGTTATTGCTGTAAACACAATTTATGTGGCATACTTTAATGGGCCAAAATAATCAAACTTGTTATTACAGAAACATTGCTGCAGACATGGTATGCTTCGAAACGTTTTCTAAAGCATACATCCTGGGGCAAATTAACAAATGCTTTAACTACGCATGCCTCTATTTGCTCTAAAGCAAAAAGTGTAATTTTGTTTTGAGCAATATCCATTTCTCTCCTCTTTTATTGTTCCTACAATGTTTAGTTCCTCTCTGGCGGGAAGTCTATAGGAGTGCGAAGCAAAACGGAGCTGTTGGACATGAGGTAAGAGTCAAGGTAGACCTCTGTTAACCTGGGTCTTCTCTGTTGCGCTGGTTGGTTATGAAGACCGAATATTAGTATTTTATGTTTACGAAAAAAAAAATCGAAAGCAAAGGAACCCAAGCCATATTTAGGAAAATTTTCAAACGATTACTGATAAAAAATATTTCAATTTTATTTTTGCCCATATAACAACCTTTTTCCCAGCACTTTGACCCAGGTCTCTCCGCAGCGTTGAAAATTGTTCATATCAAACCAACCACTTAAATTCAATTTGTAATTCGTTTGCCAAAAAAAAAAATCAACTAAAACTTCAGCATTAAATGAAATCCACTAAAATCTAATTACAGCCACCGTACTCCTTAAAATGCTGGGAAAAATTTTTAAAAACTTTTAATTAATTGTAATACAGTAACGGTCGAATGGTCTGGTCTCCTTTGGCTCTTTGTAAATCGGTATGAAGCGCAGAAAAAAACAGTTGGTTGACCGTACGTGCATGTTGGGTCGTCCTCTATGCAGCAGTAATATACTTTTGACCAACAATTTATTATTTTCATAATATTTATTTTATTTTCCTCTCCAAACCGAGAAGGTAACTGGTAACTGGTGTAGGTTGTAGTTTTATGGTACTCATTTGTGGTAACAATTCAAACAAATGATTGCCTCTCCAAACTTTGAGTGACCAAAGTTTGTGCATGCAATGCAATTATTACGTTCTACTCTCCGTGTGTGCATTCGAGCTCCATAAGGTATGCTTTACATTTATGTTTTTAATTGCGCCTTGGAGTATACACAAGTTACATATTTAATTTTCACAAAAAGTATTTAATTTATTAAGACGGAATTATGCAGAGCATTCAAATCAAAGTATCAAAGTATCATATCTGAAGTATCCAAAGTATTAAAAAAACTCAAAACACAAAGCGTAGTAAAAATAAATCCATTATTTTTGCATGACATTGAAGGCTTTATTTGGCACATTTGGAATTATCCGATTTTCGTTAACTATGAAATATTTTCTTTGATAACTTCTTGTCATTTTGAAGGTAATTCCATTATTCCTCTCCCATAGAAACAGTCGTCTCTTTGGGAGGTGGATATTCGAGTTTCACAGGCCATAGACAGGAATAGGTGGTAACAAGTCGGTGTCCGGACTATAAAGTGAATGCATAAGAACTTCTCGATCAAGCTCCCGTAACTCCTTCTCAGTTACTATCGATGTGTGTGACAATTCCTTCTTCGGAGCCAAAGCTGACCGCCCCCGGACGATTGCTCCCTCCAAACGGTTCAATTATTGACAGCCCATGTCCGAATTAGGAGTTTGGCCATAGAGGAGCAGCTGATAGCGAGCGATTCCAAAACCTTGCCGACTGACAATCCTTGTTTGGTCATCGTTCCCCCGGCTCAAGCCGATTCGACCAATACCGTTTTCGATTGGTGTTGTCGTAGGTGTGCCGCTTTTTATCACTAATCACCTTCGGCTTCAGAAAAGGGGGGATTTTGTTGTGATTTGGCTGCGATTCGCAGATGACAATTCGGTCCAGGAGCTTTTTTTTTTTTTGTGCGTTAACTCCTGCGGCACCCATAGGTGGATCTTCTTGCGTCCAGGACTATCAAAGTGATTCCAAATGGCTTTTTGTGTAATGTTTAACTGCTGGACAATCGAAACAGCGCTTACATTTTCGATAAATGGTCTTCCAGAAGTACCGGAACTCAATCAACGAAGCGAAACTCGCCCTTGATTGGCTATTACAATGTCAGAATCATACACAATATTCAAATTTTCAGCTGCCTGACTTGTGTTTTTGCCTTTACCGAAGAAAAGCTGTAAAATAAGGCGTATTTTCACTAAGCCGGTGTGTATTTTTGACACGAACTCGAACTATAATGTATTAATCAATCACAGAACTGTCTAAGCAGTTTTTTAAGTACGAAATATTAGAATTCTAATCTCATCTAACGCAGCCCTATCATATTTATACCACGAGAGATATAGATTACTAAAGCCATCTATTGAAGAATAATTCACTATACAAATTATTCAATGTATTCAAAATATTCCAAGTTTTCAACGTGTTTACGGTATTCTTCATCTTATTGAAAACGTTCAAAGTACGCACTTTGTTTCATGTTTTCAAAGTATTGCAACTGCTCTAATTGTTGCAAACAGTTCTAAGTATTCCAATTGTTTAAAATATTCGAAGTATCCAAGGCGTTCATAGAATTCAAGTACATACGTTAATAAACCACAATATACAAACTATTGAAAGTATTTAAAATTTTCAAAGGACTAAAGGTGTCAAAAGTATTTAAACTATTGCAATTGTTTAAGATATTTATAATAGCAAAACGATTCAAAGTATTCAAAGTATTTGAAATAATCAAGGCAATCAGAGTTTGCTTACAATAGAGGCATTTAAGGTATGTAAAACATCCATGAATATTCTCTTATTTCATAACAAAATTGCACTAATTTATTGTTAAATAGTACATCCTTGAATTTGCAAATAATTAATTTCATCCTCTTGTGGGCTTCATTCTCTTATCTGCATATCAGATACTTGAATGTTTGACTACACTGCAATTCTAAGACTGGGTCGAATGATAATTTTAGCTGAACTGATTTATTCTTCCCCCTTCTTTTGTCACTCATTCACATCTGGGGGCGTTCCTTATCCCTGTCTTCCGGTGTGGATGTATGGTAATGCAACGGTGCAATTACATTATGCATTCTTGACTTCACTAGTACTGCTTGTTGCACCCCACGGAAAATCATATACTAATAATAGTCTTGCTTCCACTGCCAATCCCTCTTGTTCCTGTTGTGTACTTCCTCTTAAGCCCATGCCCACCATTCAATTTCATAACGTGTAAAGGGAGGGAAGAGAGTAGGTTCAGGAAGGATATCTACCAACACACAAACACAAACAAATGTAGTTCTAGTTTTTTACAATTCACGCATATATTTTGTTGAGTTGATGCTGTGAATTCCTAATGAATCTTCCAAGGTAACCTGGTAAGCAATGGGGTTTACTGGCGCCCTGGCAGCAATTTGCGTAATAATGAGGATGAGCTAAACTAATGAAAAATACGCAATCGCTATATGCGATAGATTCTGTTGACGTTTCTCTGTTCCTATTTGTGAATGCAATGTCGAAAAATAACTTGCATATCAGTGATCTGAAGACGATAATTGTAGTCTCCGTAAAGTGTGTTAGTTGAAAAGCTCGAATGTATAAAAATACTAATGCATAAAGACTCTTATGTGGAATATTATGCCCTCGAAGAGAAATGATTTGCATTACCTGATGTAGCAGCAGTAAGTGTGGTCCTTCGAGGGGCAAATGATACATCATCGCAACTTCTCTATGTGCAAGTTGATTGGAAGACAATTTGCTGCTTACAAAATATTTCCACAGACACTATTCGAAGAGCAAAAGTCATCGAAATAAAGTTATCCTACAAAACATGTCTAAGATAGACTTTGCACGTTACAATATTTGCGGAAAATCTTGCAAAGAAAAGAATCTGTAGAAATATTTATGTAGCAAACAAAGTAAAAGCGTTTTTCATGACGAAATATTTTCGATTTGACTAAACCAAACCTTTGTGGATACATTTAGCATTTGGAGATGCATATGCTGAGGTATATATATTCATATAGAGATTTTTTACATGAAGAGAAATTTTGCGTATAGAAAAGTGTCTGCGGAAAATATATCTGAGGAGAGATTTTTTATGTTTTGAGGAATATTTTATATAGAATTTCTTGTAAAACTATTTCATGTTTGCTGGCAAACTTATATCATATATAGAAAAAACAAATTTTTTCCATATAGAAAAGTGCCTCTGCGCAGATACTTTGCCTATGATAAGATATCTGGAGATATATTTTTAATATGCAAAAGATGAAATGACATGAAATGTAAAAAAGGATGCGGAGCTATTCTGCATCCTATTCTGTTTTGGCTTACATTATTCTATTTGAATCGTGTCTTTGAAAATACTTCTCCATGTGGAAAGTGCCTTTAGAAGCACTTTTTGTATAGAAAATGTAAGCTGAGTTGTCTTCAGAAGTAAATCTTACAAAACAAATTATTTGAGAAGAAACTTTTAAGATGTTGAAAGGAAAACTCATTTAAAAAGTATCTTTGAAAATATTCCTCTATATGGAAAGCGCCTTTTGGATCACTTTTTATATAAAATAAATCATGAACGAATATCTTTTCTATATATAGGAAGTTGTCTTCAGGGCTAAGTCTCACATAGGAAATTATCCGAGAAGAGGTTTTTAAAATAATTAAAGTTTTAGAAACGCACTTAAAAATTATATAGAAAACATGGGCGAATAGTTTTTCTTTATAGAAAGGTGTTTTCAAAAAGAAAACCTCACATAGCAAATTATCTGAAAAGAGGTTCTTAAAGGCTTAAAGAAAAACGCACTTAAATAAAGTGTCTTTGAAAATACTTTTCCAAATGGAAAGTGCCTTTAGAAACATTTTTTATATAGAAAAAGTGAGCGAATACCTTTTCCTATATATAGGAAGTTGTCTTCAGAGGTAGATCTCACATAGCAAATTATCAGAGAAAAGGTTTTTAAGGTACTAAAAGTTTTGGAAACGTACTTAAACAGTATCTTTGAAAATTCTCCTCCTAATGAAAAGTGCCTTCAGAAACATTTTTTTTATATAGAAAGCGTGAGCGAATACCTTTTTTATGTAGGAAGCTCTTCAGAGGTAAATCCCATATAGCAAATTATCTGAGAAGAGAGTTTTAAGAGGCTTAAAGGAAAACGCACCTAAAAAAATTTCTCTGAAAATACTTCTCCAAATGGGAAGTGTCTTTAAAAACACTTTTTATATAGAAAACGTGAGCGAATACATTTCCTTTATAGGAAGTTCTCTTGAGAGGTAAATTTTATATATCAAATTATCTGAGAAGAGGCTTTTAAGAGGCTTAAAGGAAAACTCACTTAAAAAGGTGTCTTTGAAAATACTCCTTCAAATGGAAAGTGCCTTTAGAAACATTTTTGTATAGAAAACGTGAGCGAATATCTTTTCTATATGGGAAGCTGTCTTCAGAAGTAAATCTTGCATGGAAAATTATCTGAAAAGAGGATTTAAAAATACTTAAAGTGTTTGGAAAAACACTTTGTCTACAAGAATGTGTTTGGTGGGAAGACTCCTCCTTTGCAAAGACACTTTTCACTGCACTCTGTGCAGAAAAATATTTACAGGCAGCGTTTTCACATAAAAAATTAAAGTGTCTGTTTCTTTTTAATGGATTTTTTTGCGGAAACACCTTTCGTATAGCAAATTTTCCGCACACAAACTTCTCACAGCGAGTCGAATCTGAAGAGATATAAAAAGCAGTCTTCCGTCTATGGACGCACTCTATTTTAAAATTGAAATTGTCTGTTTTTCGTGCCGATACCCTCGCTGTGAGAAATCGAGGGTATCGATTTCGATTGAAATTGCAATATTTAGCATGTATATTTTCAACTTTCTCCAGTTTCGCTTCTCCCGACATCATTTCTTTGAGTGTAATCGTCTACGATGTGATTGAATAAACAGATACCATATTTGTAAAATGGGGTTCTTGCTAATTTACTAGAGCTGCTGTACTGCAGTGGCATCTGCAACTAAATTTACTGTGCCAATCGTAATTACCAAATGTTGAATTCATTAGGCGCAAAGTCTATCGTCAGCAGCGCTTAGAACATAAACAGAGATGCGATAAAAATTGTGAAGGCTAAACTTAGAATTGAAATTTGCTAAAGCAGCTAACCGACCATATGTTAAAAATAAATATTTTGGGTTAAGGTCAACAATTGCATTGAATTTGTAATTTTGTAATATCATTTTGAAAATGTGTGTGTATTCTTATAAAATTACATATTAATAATACTAAAATATTTCTAATCGTTTTCGAATTTTTGTTTCTTTTTTTTCATTTTAGGTAAGTCTCATGAATGGATATTTGGATGATATTGAGAAGAGGATAATAAAACACAATGGATGGGGGTAATGTATAATATTGTATAATTATCATTCTTGGAAAGGGTGTGTTAGCAAGTAAAGATAATGCATATGATTAATATGAAATGAAAACTGCAAAATTTTATGGACAAGTAATGTGAATTATCAACAATTTGTTAGTAATATCATCAAGTATACGTTGGTATACATTCTGTTCTGTCAATGCGGATTAATAAACTACAAAAAATTTATTATTCAGTCAAATTTATTGTATGGCCTATAAAATACAAGGGCGGACCCAAAATTATACTTGTTAGGTCGCCTAATTCTGGAAGGAAGAAGACACAAAAAAGTTGGAAAACATTTTTTTTATTTTTCAACATAATCTTCTTTTAAGTCGATACATTTTTTCCAGTGATATTCAATAGCTTCTGTACCCTATTTATGGTAAGAACAGTCAAAACTCCTTAAAATAGGTATCAACCTCAGACTCCACCTCTTCACTGTTGGCAAATCTTTTACCACCGAGCCATTTTTGAAAGTTTGGAAGTACAAAATAGGCCGAGGGAGCTAAATCGGGCAAATAAGGTGCGTGATGGAGCTATTCAAACTTTACTTTATTAATTTTGGCCATCGCAATAGTGGATATGTGAACTGGAGCATTGTCTTGATGAAACAACAGTTTCTTTTTCGCCAAATGCGAGCATTTTCCATAATTTCACCACCTAAACGCTGCAATAAATTACCAAAATATTCGCCATTGATAGTTTTTTCATTCCAAAGATAATCTATAAAAATAATCCCATGCGTATCCTAAAAAACAGGCGACATGACATTGCCTACAGATGGAACCGTCTTCACCTTCTTTGGACACGATTCTCATATTCCAATCCACTGCTTTGACCGTTCCTTTGTCTCAGCTGTGAAGTCGCGGACCCAAGTCTCTTTCAGGGTTATAAATCGATGCTAAAATTCGACTTTATTGCGATGAAACATCGCCAAACGCTCTACTGAAACATCTTCACGACGTTGTGTTTTCTCTATTGAAAGCAATCGCGGTACCCGTCTTGCCCACAGCTTTCTCATCTTCAAATCTTCGGTCAATATACGATGTAAGCACTTTTTGAAATGCCTATCATTTCAGCCAGCTCACGCACCTTCAGCCGACAATCGTCCAAGGCCATTTTGTGGATTTTTTTAACCATATCTGGCGTGGAAACCTCAATTGGTCAATCAATACGGTGTTCGTCTGGTCAGCCCGTACGGCCTCGTTTAAACTCTGCCATCTAATGTTTTACAGTCGTAAACGAAGGAGCAGACTCCCCCTGAGTAAAATCTAGCTCGGCTTTAATATTGGTTGGACTGAGACCTTTCAAATGCAAATATTGAACTACATAACGGTGACCATTTTTTTCCATGTTTACAAATTCTCTGACATCGTTTACTTTTAATGACTCAAATAAAAATAATAAAGAACGTGGCGCCTTGAAACTTAAAACATATGTTTTATAAGGTTGCAACTTTTCAGCAAAATAGTTTTTTTTTTCAAACTACTGATGCCATTTATGCATCAGGTCGACTAATGTTGGTACCGCCCTCGTAGGTCCCTTTCGAAATAATATAATTATGGTAAGGAATACTTCAATCATCAACGCTTTTTCAACTGAAATCGGGTGCCTTAAAGTGCCAATTTTGAGTTTTGGAAAGAGAAAAATGTCGGTCAGAGCCGTATCAGGTGAATACGATGGTTGTTTGATGACATTTGTTGAATTTTCGACCAGAAATTCATTTGCCATGATAGCCTTGTGGAATCTATAAGATTTCTTTCCATTCGAGAAATTCATTAAATTTATTTGTCGTCGAATTTAATCTTTCAAACGCCGCGTAACGCCCCGATAATATTATGTATTTACAGTTGAATGTTCTGGCAAGAATTTAAGGTGCACAACACTGCGATATTCAAAGGAAACAGTCAATATTGCTTCGTGGTTTGATCGAATTTGTCGTAATTAATTCAGTTTCGGTTACGTTGGAAGGAGCCACTCCGAACACTGTTTAATCACAGTTTTGTAAATGTAGAATTGGAATTGACTCGTTTTAGTATGTATTTAGCGTTCTTCATGGTGCTGATTTTTTTTTTTATATATGCAAATTCCTGTCTTTCGGAACTGATCCTGTGGTAACGCTTTTCTAACGCCAAACAGTACAATAGTAAAATAGTAGTAGTAGTTTACAATAGTAGAATAGTAGTAAAATAGTACGAATAGATTCGTGAGACACATTAAACGACTATCTCTCTCACCATTTCCTTCACTTTATGATGTTAACTTCAGCTGAAAGTGACCATTCCTGTGACGATATTATAGCGCGACTATCGTTCACACTATCACGGGTTCAATCCCACATACAGTAACCTATCAATATTTGAGCGGCGGTCACCAGTACTGACTGTACTAATGTTTGAAATCGTTGTTAAACTGAAGATACCGTTGAGTGCTTACTGAAAGTGAGAAACTCTTCCATATCTCATTCTCATTTATGGGATGTAAAGGAATTTGTTTTGTTTTTAAAGTCAGCAATGAAGGCAATGATAGTCGACCACTGCGAGGCAAATCTTCCACCACATCTCGACCGCTTTTGAATGCACTGTACCACTCATATGGACGTGTTGTTATAAAGTCAATTCATCGCAAGCTTTCTATAATATTTTCAATGATTTTTATCAATTGCAAAAATCTCAAAACACGCTAGAAATTGACAAAATCGAACACTGTTAATAAGTTGAAAGACAGATCGCTCTCAAATTCCGCATCAGTTGTACTAAATCAGCGACCAAGAGAATTTTGACAAATCCTTTCTACGGACGTTTTCAATGAACAGCTCCCGGTGTTTTTTTTGTTTTGTTTTGTTTTTGTAGACTGTAAAACGATTCTGTATATTGTGTGGAATTTGTTCTATAGAACGTACATTTTTGTATGGAATCACTTCATTTTGCCTTACTAAAAGACTACGAAGAACTTGGTCATATTTCAACATCATACCTGCCTAACAAATCCATTTGTTTATAGTTATTAAAGAATTTATATTTTAAACAGGGATTGCATAGAAATCTGATAACCTGTTATCTCCAACATAACATCAAACGTCATGACATAACTAATGGCAATGCTGTAAGCTGGTATTGAATAAGAGTGCCGTAACCATTAAATGATTAAAATTTTCTACAATATAAATTTATTTTCTACCAAACCATCTCCTCCAGATAAATTTTAATGAATACTATTTTTTTTTTCGAAGTTTTGATGAAGATTCACATCGTCTGATAACTTTGAATTGAAGTTCGGCTCTATCAAATCTCTTGTTTAAAACTGCCAACCACAAAGTGAATTCCTCTACTGTTCACTACGGTGTCATTGACATTTACGCATTGTTGATCAGCCATTTGAAAATTGTGCTGATACCTGAAATTATCATAAAAGTTATTTTATATCTACAAAACAATTAAAACTAAGAGAAAAAATTAGGTGCCTTTTTTCTTGCATTGCTCGTTAAACATGACCGACAAAGATGTTTCTTAGACGTTAAACAATTGAAATTTGCTACGGAGTTTGTAATTACAGTGCGAGTAAATAGCAAACAGTTAAATTCAAGAGCTAAGACGCTTTATGGCCAACTTACCCCAACACAATACACCATTAAGGGTTTAATAAACTTTACGGTTCAGAGCTTTTGGCAATTGGCTCAGTTCACACAAGAGTTGAGTGTCCAGCTTGTAATATGCAAATGGAAGGAAGGCGCCGTTCGCTCAGATGGCGATTTGAATAAGTCAATCGAATCTAATAAGATATTCAATTAAAGAACCAAATAAATGAATAGTTGAATAGATCGATATGCGAATAACTACAATAATAATAATGGCTTTACGGATCAAAACACTTGCAAACGTTTGTATTTTCAAAGCACCGAACGAGGTTATCCCAAAACATACATTTCATCCATGGAGACGCTATTCTCATAGCAAAGTATTTCCAAAAGGAAGCATTAAATTCCACATTCAACCAAATTATGGAATCCTTAAGGGCTCTGGTGGAAGCAACCACCGCTCATCGCTAAAATACAAACAAATATGGCCACGTCTAGGAAACGGAGCATTTAATCGCGAAATTAACTAATTTTCAGCTTCAAAGAAATGCCTTTTACTAATGCAGTTTTCAATGCAATATTAATTAATTAATCTACGAGGTGTGTTAAAAAAATATGGGGAATTTTCAAATTTCGCGGGCTACGTACATTCGACTTTCGATTATTTTTTTGGATCAACGAAGTTGCATCGAATTTTGTGTAAAATACTCTGAGTCAACAAAATGCTTACAAGTGGTACAAGCTTTTCACAGATGTTCGAGAAGATGTGAATGACGACGCTCGCTCTGGCCGCCCCATCAACGTCAACAACCGATGAAAATGTTGAGAAAGTCAAGAAAATTGTTATGGAGAATCGTCAAATCATAATCAGAGAAGTTGCTGAGGATGTCGGCATACCGGTTGGCTCATTCCATGCAACCTTTTCGGAAATTTTTGGCATGAAGCGTATAGCGGCGAAGTTCGTTCCAAAATCGCTTAATTTTTACCAAAAGCAAAGTCGCATAAGCATCGCTCAGGAATTGTTGAATGACGTCAGCGATAATCCAGATTTGCTTAAAAGGGTCATAACTGGTGACAAATCATGGGTATATGGTTATGACATTGAAACCAAAGTCCGCCCAATCGTCCCAATGGAAGAGTCCAAGGGAGACAAGACCAAAAAAAAAAACATGCCAAGAAATTCGATCAAATGTCAAGGTTTTGCTCACTGTTTTCTTCGATTACCATGGCGTAGTGCATCAGGAGTTTTTAAATAAGGAGTATTACTTTAAAGTTAAGCGCCGTTTGCGTGAAGCAATATGAAAAAAAACTCCCGGAATTGTGGAAAAAAATTATGGCTTTTGCATCATGATAACACACCTGCTCACTCATCTTTGCTTGTGAGAGATTATTTGGCCAAAAACAACACCGTTATCATGCCTCAGCCACCGTATTCACCAGATTTGGCCCCCTGCTACTTTTTCTTGTTCCCAAGATTGAAGAAACCCATGAAAAGACGGCGTTTTGCGACGGTTGAGGATATAAATACCGAATCGCTGAGTGAGCTCAAGGACGTACCATAAAGTGCATATTAGAACTGCTTCGAGGATTGGAAAAAACGGTGGCACAAGTGGATGATTACTTTGAAGGGGATAAAATATAAATTAATGAATGATTAAATATTTTTTGAGAAAAATCAAAATTCATCTTATTTTTTGAACACACTTCGTATTTCGGAATTGTCTATATCTGGAAAATGGAGGACCTAATTGCAAAAATGATGAAATTTTCCATCAATTTCATATGATCAATTTCATTATATGAAAGAAATCAATGAGAAGAGGTATTCGGAAAGATGTTAACTGAAAAATTTGCCAAAACGCAAGTATGGCCATATCTCTCTAGTCTTCACTCCAAAGCAATATCTTTTATGGATTGTCTTTAATATCGTTCCAACTTTTTTTTTTTTAAATAGCTAATATAAATGTGTCATATTTCGAAATTGCCTATATCTCGAAAATGAAGGGCCTAACCACCAAAAATGTCAAATTTTCCAATACTAGAAAAGCAGGTTTGGTAAAAATTGTTCTCATCATATGAAAGAAAGCAATGAGAAGAAGTATTCGAAAAGTTGCCATCTGAAAAATTTGCCAAAACGCAAGTATGGCCATATCTCGCTAGTCTTCACTTCAAAATAATATCTTTAATGGATTGTCTTTAATATCGTTCGAATTTTTTTTCTTAATAGCTAAAATATAAATGTGTCATATTTCGAAATTGCTTCCATCTCGAAAATGAAGGGCCTAATCGCCAAAATTATCAAATTTTCAATACTATAGGGGCGGGATTGGCACAAATTGTACTCATTTTATGGTAGAAAGCAATGAGAAAAGATATGCGGAAAGTTGCCAGCTGAAAATTTTGTTAAAACTCTAGTATGGCCATATCTCGGAGACGGAGTATGTAATCGCGATAAGTGAGGAAGTTTTAGCTCTAAAGCTGTGTTTTTTATGGCGGCTTGTCTTTAATATACTTTCAATTTTTTTCTTTCTTAAATAGCTAGAATATAAATGTATCATATTCCAATCGAAACAGTCATCTTTTAGCAATGATATTTGTTTAAGATACATCCTTTTCTTTTTTAATTTTTTCCGACTTCGAGAAATAATGCATTACGTTCAGATGCACATTTTTCCACAGACCCCCAGAGTTCTTTTGCATTATTTTCTAAAGTTCTCTTCATCTTTCAATTAAATTCAATCTTTCAATTAAAAAAATTCGAAATTAAATTTTACTTAAATCCTGCTTTTGTATGAATTTATGTACGGGCAGAATCAAAATTGTTTAGGAAATTCCATAATGGGTATAATATGGAAAAGAAAAGATAAAACATAACATATGGAGTTTGGGATACTCTCTCCATATTCACCACTATGTGCTATTTATTGCTTACAAAATTATATGTATTATTTTCAACGGACGCCTTCAAAATGTATTTTGTAAATCAATTTCTCCATACCCAGGACCACCTCAATCCAGGTGACTTAATCCTGTAATTATTTCGTTTTGACATTGATGGCCAGTTTAACATCTCTCATGCAATTAATGAAACCTAATATTTTATTTATAACTACACCTGGTATCTGACACTCTCTCAAAATCTCTAAGTGTTTGTTACATTCCTTTAATCTCGTCAATTATCTTTCTTTTTTCTTATTCCCCCAGTTTTTGTTACTTCTTTTGTTGGTTTGTCTTCTCAATGTTGTCTTATTTTTTCTTTTTTTATTTATAGCCTGTACTGTGATTCGGGTTACAGGTCAATCACTTGTTTCATGTTGTATGGCATAAATTGAAAGGAGTATTAGTTCCCCTTCACAGCGTTTGTCCCCCCTTGGCTTGAAGAGTGTGCATGACTAAAATCCCAGTGCATTGTACGAGTACTTAGAAATGTTACCCACATTTCCATAATATCACATTCGTAGTTGGCCCTTTTGCGTTTGCCTGCCTGCCTGTACGGGAGTTGTACAACATTATTTTTCAAAACAATTTAAAGATTTCACAGTCGGCTGGAAATGCCTTAACATGGAGGAAGGGAACCCATTCATTCGCCCCATTACAATGTCAATGTTATAATTATGAAATACTGAGTTCACTGGCCTATGATGCATGAGGGGGAAATGTAAAACTTGGAGAAGAAGATTTATGAGATTTGAAATTACATTTGTATTTGACGGTAGAATCTTTTAATGCTAGAAGCTAAATATTAATAATTTTGCAAAAACGTTTGTTAATGGATTACTGCTCATGGGTGTATTGGACAATGTGTTTTTCAATGGGGTTGTCAGAGAGGAATCTTTAATTCAAATCATTCAAGGAATAGTTGATTATTGGATTAATCCATAATATCTGTGTATTTAGACGTCAAAAGAAGCACTCATGTGCTGGCCGTGGAATATTCTTCATTCCATCTGATCTTCTCAATATTTACACAGAGTACATCCGATAAAAAAAATCAGTCAAGTCAAGAAGTTCAGTCCTGTTCACTGGTTAGTAGAGTTTGTAACACTTTTGTCACATTATAATGTTCAGGAAATGCGAGATACGTATGTAACTCTGTTCAATAAATGCCTTTCATGGGATATGTCCTTCTAAAATGCGTAATTTCATAACAGAGGTTAAAATATTTTATTCAATATTTTGCGGAAGAAGAATATACCATTTCAGGCCGTTAAAACCGGGTTACCTACTTTTCGTTTCCAAAAGTAAAGTTATACAGGGTGGGCCATAAGGGTGTTGGCGGTTTAAATATTCAATTAAAAAAAAAAAAAACTACGAAACATAAAAAAAAATATATTTGTATTTTTAAAAAGTAGAAGCATGGGAATTTTTAAGACTTAAAAATAATGTTGTCTAAATGGCTTCCCTCGGCTGCTTGACACTCTTGGAACCGAAGTCGCAAATTTTGGAAAACTCGTTGAAAAGTTGTTCTCGGTATTTTGTTACTTTCCTGAATAATGTTCCTCTTCAACTGCTCTAAATTGGTCGGATTATTCTCGTAGACTACCGATTTGAGGTAGCCCCATAGAAAATAATCGCATGGAGAGAGATCGGGGCTACGTGGGGGCCATTCAATATCCCCCCTTTTCGAAATGAGTATTCCAGGAAAAACATTTTTCAGCAGCTCTATAGATACCCTAGCCGTATGACATGTGGCCCCATCCTGTTGAAACCACATCCTCAAGGTATTGCCTTAAAGTTCTTGCAAAGCTGGCACCAAAAAGTCTGCTAGCATGTTGCAATAATTGTTCGCTCTAACCGTCATCGCATGTTCTCTTTCGTCCTCAAAAAAGTATGGTCCAATAATACCGGTTGACGTTATCCCAGCCCACACGACAAGCTTAGGGCTGTGAAGTGGACGTTCATGCAAGCGTCGGGGATTAGTCTCGGACCAGAACCGACAATTTTGCTTGTTCACATGGCCATTAAGGTCAAAATTTCAACGAGTTTTTCAAAATTTGCGACTTCGGTTCCAAGAGTGTCAAGCAGCCGAGGAAAGCCGTTTGGACAACATTATTTTTAAGTTTAAAAAATTCCCATGTTTCTACTTTTTAAAAATACAAATATATGTTTCAGTTCGTTCTGATTGAAGTTTCCATACTAGCTTTATAGAAACTACAGCATATTGTAATGAATGATTTTGACAGGTATATCATTTATGTCTTATAAACTAAAAATTTTGGTTTCAAAAATGGACTTCAGCTTCTTTTTAAATAATTATTTCGCTGGTTTTTTTCTGTTAATTTAAAATTCGATACCCCTTCCCTTATATTCAATGCCACTTTGTGCATGTACGAGTACGTGTAATATGGATTTTAATGCCTTTGTTCTTATTCTAAACCCTATTAAATGTTTCACATTATCTGTGTCATAGTATAATTTTTCGATCTAAATTCTTTCAGCGAAGATTTTTCCATTCAATCCTGTTCTTACTTTTGTTCTGGCTTTTTCTGCCGTTATTACCTGTAGCTTTTAATTTCTTTTCTCGGCCACAAATTATAATTAAACGCAAATATTTGCTATAGAACAAATTAAATTTCTTTTAGTACTCGTATGCGCGTTGTGCGTCCTATGATGGTGCAAGGTGGGTGGCGGCATCATGTTAGGTCCAGGGGGAGAGGAGTGCTGTTCTCTCGGCCCATAATAACTACTCATTAATGTTGTAATTCCGCCTTCGCCAACACCTGCTTGCCACACCAACTATGGCCAAGACGTTGGCTCTTGGCGTCATTGTTAGTTGTAAACGTGGTACGTAGTTGCAGTTATGAGTTCATTCATTCATTCATTCATTGTTACCTCAGGATTGTTTCGTTCAGTTTCCCTCAATAATAGTATTATGAATAATATAAAATTTTAATGAACATATTGTGTGAGCGTTTTAATGGAAAAACTTTACTCGCTTATACAACAGAATGGCAAGCGCCGAGTGGTGGCGGTAGCAAAGAAGTATCGCAAATCTGCTAGCTTGAAATACACAGATGAGAGATTTTCAATGAAAAATTTCTTTGACTTTTCAATACAATATCGAAGTCCCAAAGGGATTACCTATTTATTCTGATTTCGGCTTTATTTTTGATTTTTGCAATCATTCAAAATTGTCGCACGAGCACAAGCAACAATTATGATTTTCCGGTACTATCGAAGCAGCGATTGCTATAAAATGTTTAGAGAATTTGTAGAGTACAACCTAGACTTTCAGACAAAATATTATACTTAATTTAATTGTTGCAATATTTGTTGTTATTAAAAAAAAAAATGGGGAATCTCTGCCAACTTGTTGTTCTTTTACTAGTGCTTGTACGGCCGCGTTTAAATTAACTTGTCTAATGCTGCACTATTACTAAGGCATAAGTTGAATTGCCTTAAACTTTGTGAATAGGAAAATCAAAAAAAAATTTCCTTGCTTCCCATGAATGACATGTGAGAGAGCTCTTCAGTTACCTTACATGTACAGGATTACCTGTTTTTTGGTTACAAAAGTAAAGTTAAATATAACACACACATAATGGTATGATTTCGAAGAAACTTTTATTTCATTATAATGCTTGTCATTTAAATGACCACCTCGGGATTGGTTGCAGTACTGGATCCTTTTAAGGTTCCTCCAGCGTCATCTTCGAAAAAATACGACCCGATGACACTTCCAAACCATAATGCGCACCAAACAGTCACTTCTTCCGAATGCAATGGTTTTTCCACAATCACTTCTGGGTTCTCCGAGCCTCATATGCGGCAATTGTGCTTATTGGTGCAATCACCGAGTGAGAAGTGAGTTTCATCGCTGAAGAAAACTTTTTCCGATTGAAAATTCACGTTTGATTCACTACTTTTGTGGTTTTTCTACTATACAAGTACACAGGCTGGATCACCAATAGTTCTATAATAATAGATTCAAATAACTTTTTTTTCTTAATTAATATATTTAATCTTTTTATTATATAGAAAATTCAATTTTGTTTTATATAACTAATTAATTTCGAAAATGATATACTCTAATTAACGTCCATTGTTATTCACTCATATGCGACACCTGGTCAGAAAAAAATTTTTCATTGCGGCCTGAAGGACTAAAGTCCGGATCGCCTTAATTACTGTGTTGTGATGGACTGCTTCAATTCAGTCAAATTCCTTAGTTTCGTTTTGTACACCCTTTGCTTGACATAACCCTTTAAAAAAAAACATCTGGGGCAGTCAAGTCAGGTGGCCTTGGAGGCCAGCGGAAAGTGAAGTTTCTGGATATTAATTTGTTTGAGAATTTGTTTTAGAGCTCCGGCATAACCAGTCTGGTTGTGTGCGCATTTGATCCATTATACTGGAATCAAATGCCATTGAAAAGGATATCTCTTCGGCATAGTTCTGTTGGAAAAAAACTCTGTAAATTTCTTTAAATAAAGGTCCCCATTGGCAGTTACTGTTACACCGTTTTCTCTAAAGAAGTATGGCCCCACACTGCACCTTGATGCATCTGCACACCACACAATGACTCGTTTTGGGCGCAGTTAAGTTTCATGCGATATTTCTGGATTAGATTCACTTCATATACGGCAATTTTGCTTATTTACATTTCCGTTTAGATCAAAATGGGCCTCATCAAACATAAACAAATAATTTATCAAGTTGTTGTCTTCTTCCTCCAGTGCCTAGTAAACGGCCAGCTCCGAAACACTATTACTGGCTGTTCCGCTTATCATATCTGGAGTTTTCTGTGCTCGGTTTCATTATTACCTTACTAAGTTTCAATCATTTTTTTTTTTCTTAGAAAATTTCCAATCGAATGCGCAAATCCAGAGGTTTGAACTTGCTTGTAATTTAGACTTTGTATGGAATCTAGTTTAAGTCATTATAAATTATCCGTTGTAATGACCGTCTGGCTAACTCTAATTTGCGCCGCTAAGTTTCGAGTCGAAACGCTTGGATTTGTCTGAATTGACGATATTATAGCCGCGATTGTGTCTTGAGTCCGAACATGGGAATCTCGATGATACGGTCTTCCTGCAATGCCTGCAGAATCGGCAAACGTGTTTGCCCTTCTCATAATGCTCCATTTACTCGGCGTATGGACCATATGGACGGAATATGGATTCTTTTTGGTACTCCAAGCATTCATTTTAATAAAGCTAAATTAATAAAATAACCCGATTACTCACACAGAATAAAAGTTATTACGTTTCGTGTTTGTAGCACGATTCGTGTGCCATCCTGTATTTATTTGTTAAGCATATTCCAATTTGGAAGTATAGCTTTAGGCGCAAACTAATTTCAATTTAATGTTGTGAAGTTATTTGATAGTCATCATAAATATGAAAGTTTGTGATAGGATACTGAAGCGAAACCAACAAATTAGTTTAAAGATCAGAAGATATGAAACTGTGTTTAGGTTTTTGTTAGAATAATTTGTTTTGTATATATGTACAAATCTGGACATGGGGATCTCGACGGTACGGTCTTCGTGCGATGCTTACAGATTCGTCAAACATGTTTACCCATCTCATAATGGTCCATTTACTCGGGGTATGGACAATATGGACGAAAAGGATTGTAAACCATGGTACCGCTGCCCTATCCAAATCCTCTTTTCGGTATGCCAAGCATTCATTTTAATGAATCTAAATTAATCAAATAAGCCGTTTACTCACACAGAATAATAGTTATTACGTTTTGTGTTTGTAACACGAATTGTGAGCCATCCTTTACTTGTTTCTTAAGCATATGCCAATTTGGAAGTATAGCTTTAGGCGCAAACTAATTCCAATTTAATTTTATGAAGTTATTTAGCATGGAGTCCCCCCAGGGAAGCGTATTGGGCCGCTTGTTATTTTCTCTTTATATAAATGACTTGAAAAATATTGATTTATCAGGTAAAATGCTTGTGTACGCTCATGGTATTGCTAGTATTTTTCCATATAAAAATGAAATGGCGGGGAAGCCTTACATAGAATGAGGAGCAAGTCTATTAATAGAGTATTTGCGTATTAATAAACTTTTCCTTAATCCAATTAAAACGAAATTGGTAAGATTTAGGCCACATTGTCGGTTCAACGACAGCTTTAGTATATACGTAGATGGGGAAAAAATTCCAGAAGTTAATTCAGTTAAATATTTGGGATTATATTTTAAAAGTAATTTCTCTTGGACACTGCATATGGAGTATCTGAAGTCTACAGTATCAACTGCCATGGGTTTATTGTATAAATTTAGAAACAAATTTGATCGAAATACTAAGTTTCTAATATATCAAGCTATAGTTTTAAGTCATTGCAACTATTTAGCCATTATGTATAGTTATAAAAAGAGTTCTGAATTTAAATCACTCCAATGACAACAGAATAAAGCACTGAAAGCTGTAGCAAACTTGTCAATTTTGTATTGTACGCTTTCTCTGTATAGAGATGTTTTTCCAACAGTTTTGCCAGTATATGGTTGTCACAAATTAAAATTGCTAATATATGTTTTCAAATGCTTGCATAGTATTGGCCGTCACACGATAAATTTTGTACCGAAATCAGTATATTTTCAATACGAGAAATAAGGACAATTTGAGAGTATGTTGAGTGTGTCTATCTGAAACAACAAAACAGAGTATAGAACATTCTGGTAGTAATCAGTACAATATTTTACTACAATAGTTAAAACCACTAGAAACACTTTCATTATTTAAATCGTCAATGAAAGGGTATTCATTGCAAAATATTGAAGAGCTTCTGGTATGAATTTTGAGCTAATATTGATGTACATGTTAAGAAATTAAATTTTTCATAAATGTGTTTGTATTTTGTATTAAAAAGTATTGTTATTATACAAACAATTTTGGTGTAATTATTTTGCCAACTAGCTTCTATAATACCATGCGGCGCTGAGGCGTAATTTGTATGAAGTTTGTTTGATATAATAAATTTAAAAAAAAAAAAATTTTATAGCCATCATAAGTATGGCAGTTTGTGATAGGATACTAAAGCGAAAGCAACAAATTATCTCTAAGATCAGAAGATATGAAGATGATTTTAAGTTTTTGTTGGAATAAATACAAGGATGGTTCATTTCGAACTTTTTTTATATACAGGCTGGAGCGATAGAACGTGCATATCTAAACAAAATAGATTAAAAAATAAATACAAAAGGTATGGTTAAAATAAATCTAAGGCATTGTA
>JAHXMU010000636.1:1064809-1084046 GCA_019455685.1 Philornis downsi
AATATGCACGTTCTATTGCGCCACCCTGTATATGCAGTAATCATACCGCTCCCCCCTCGTCAATATGGGAATTAAAAAAAAAATACATATTAAAAATGTGTGTATGTTGCTTCAAGTTGTAATATTTAATTAAAGTCAATGCATGGCTGCAGTGATTTTAATTAAATGTTTTTAACTTCAACCGAATATGTGTTTTTTAAAATTGATCTCCCCATTGCCGCCGCCACTATTATCTGCAACATTACACCACCTACCACACGTGTGTATAAGCAAGCTGCACCCCTGCAGCCTCCACCGCCCTCCTGCTGTTAGCGATCGAATGTGTTGCTGTCATTGCGACACCATCAATCAATTGTTGCAATTAAACCGTAATTTGACTTTATAAAGTCACAGGTTTTTTTCTTCACACTGTGCGGTGTTGCAAAAATCGATTATCAAGGTGGTGGGTGTATTTTTTGGTTTTATTAAATCTTTCGTAGCCAGTGTTGCCGCTGCTAGACATTGCAAATGCCATATTTCTACAGAGACCCAATGTGAACGAATGCAATAATTATACATAGAACAAAGGTTTGTCCATAGCAGCCGAAATATACAATTAAGAAAATGATACAAAAAAAAGTTCACTAACAAACATGTCAATGTTGCAAAATATAAAACATAATAAAAAAGTTAGTGAGCGAGGAACGAGGTGAACTTCAAAAGTTTTAAATGGTCTTATTGAAGTGCCGGAAGGAAGAATGGCAGACAGCTACAAAATTCAGCAGGATATGTATGGGCAGTATAGTGGGTTAGATTAGGTTCAGGATCAGTGTGGCAGTCTGAATAGACAAATCACTTAGACTGAAATGGAAACTAGAGATATGGATGCTCCTAGTTTTCCCCGTTGCACTTAAGTCGGACAATATCTATATCGTTTAGATCTTTTAGGTCCCTAAAGAAATAAATGTGCAGTGTCGATCTCCCCCTGTTTGCCAGGGCGAGGCAATTGCAGAGAAGGTGTTCTATGGAGGACTCCTCCTCCTCTTTATTCTACAGCTCCTATAGAAGCCACTAGTCGCAATCTTCAGTTTCACTGCATGTCTTCCAATCAGACACTGTTCCATAATGGATGTAGTAGCGCAGTATATGTATGGGCAGTATAGTAGGTTAGATTATCTTCAGGATCAGTGTGGCAGTCTGAATAGACAAATTCACTTAGACTGCATAGTCTATTGTGATACCACGGAAACTAGAGATATGGATGCCTCTAGTTTTCCCCGTTGAGCGTCCAAAGAGGCTCTTAAGTCGGACAATATCTATATCGTTCAGATATTTTAGGTCCCTAAAGACATAAATGCCCAGTGTTGATCCCCGCCTGTTTACCAGGGCGAGATAATTGCAGAGAAGGTGTTCTATGGAGGACTCCTCTTCATACCTACAGCTCCTGCAGAAGGCACTAGCCACAATCTTCAGTTTCACTGCATGTCTTTCAATCAGACACTGTTCCATCATGACGGATACAAGTAATGAGACGTCTTGCCTTGATAGCGACAGCAGTTTGTGTGAACTTTTCAGATCTAGACGAGGCCACATCTGCCTGGATTGATTACAGTCTCACTTACAATTTGCTGCTAAATATGCTCTATCTCGCAGTAGGAGCAAGTGCAAGTGACTATAGGCATACCCACGGACTCCAAATGAGCAGCATAGTCAAAAGTAGCAATGTTTTTCAAAATTCGACAAGCTGTGCGAGGTGTCGACGTTGAGTACATCTTGTATTCTGATGCAAAATACGTCACATCTAGGATGCCACATCTCGAGTAAGTAATATCGTATTAATAATATTTGTTAGCTGTTTAAACGCTTATCACATTGGTTTACAAAAGTGCATACAATAAAACAATGTCCTGTTGCATTAAAAATATATTAGCAGCGCAAGTGCTAGTCGATTCTGCCATAACCTAAACGTCCTGAGCCAAGCTTAGGTAAACAAACCGCCTCGACAGAATAGTAAATTTCTTTTGATGTCATATTCTTCTGGTTGTGTTAATATGTATGATTTTGTGCCAAATAATCGTCATATGCGGGAAGTATTGATTTTCTTCTTTCAATCGAAGAAAACGGCAGCTGAAGCTCATCGAGGATTTCTAAACGTTTAAGGAGATCTTTCTTTAAGTGAAACAACGTGTCGGGATAGCTTTTAAGACGGTGATTTTAATGTGGACTACCGTTCGCGTGAAGGAAAACGAAAAATCTTCGAAAACGCTGAATTGACGGCATTGCGTGATGGAGATCCGTGGCAAACGCAGGTAGAGCTTGCTTCAGTATAAGAAGTTACCCGCCAAGCCATTTCCAAGGCCCTGCATGCGTTGGGAATGATGGGAATGATTCAAAAGCAAGGAACTTGGGTTCCTTATGAGTCGAAGCCAAAGAACGATGAGCGTCGTTTTTTCGCTTGTGAACAACCGCTTCAGTGACAAAAAGGAAGGGGTTTCTTCATCGTATTGCACCGGGTGATGGAAAATATGAATCCATATGAATTCAGCAATCCAAAGAAAAGAAAGTCTTGGGGGCTGTACGGTCATGCCGGTCTACGTCGTCGCCTCTGTCGAATATTCACGCTGCGAAGGTTATGTTCTATATTTGGTGGGACCAGGTCGGTGTTATTTATTGGGGGCTGTTGAAATCAAGTGAAACCATCACTGGGGATCGGTATCGACTTCAATTAATGCGATTGAGCCTAGCTCTGAGCGAGAAACGCCCACAATAGGGGGAGAGACATGAAAAAGTGATTTTTCAGCATGGCAACGCTCTGCCTCACGTAACCAAGCCCATTAAAACCTTTCCTGAAACGGGAAGTTTTACCCCATCCGCTATATTCCCCAGATATTGCGCCGTCCGATTATCACTTGTTTCGTTCGATGGCACACGGTCTGAGTGGGCAGCAGTTCCACTCATATGACGACATTAAGGAAAGACTAGATTCCTGGATAGCCTCAAAAGATGAAAAGTTTTACCGTGACGGAATTCGAGCTTTGCCAGAAAGATGGGAAAAAGTAGAAACTAGCAATGGGCAATACTTTCAATGAATCATTTGTAAACATGTTTTCATAATAAAGTTTCATTATTGTAAAAGAAAACTTAGTTGTGCACCAATATGTTAATTGCTTAGATGGGGCTAGAACAGGTTCGTTCTTTTCTATAGGGTTATCCATTTTTCCTATTTGAGCAAAGTTACATAACACACACATAAAACTATGATTTCGATGAAACTTGTATTTCATTACAATGCTTGGACCTTGCAATTATGTAAGAAATAAAATGTCCTTTGAATGACCGCCTCTGGATTGACTGCAGCATTGGATCCTTTTTCGATAAAATACGGTCCAATGACACTTCTAGGTCATAATGCGCACCAAACAATCACTTTTTCCGGTTGCAATTGCTTTTCCACAACAACTACTGGGTTTTCCGAGCCCCATATGCGACAATTTTGCTTGTTGGTGTAACTACCGAGTGATAAAAATGAGCTTTATCGCTGAAGAAAATTTTAATCGACTGAAAGCCTACGTTTGAATCACCACTTTTGTAGTAAATTGTAACTATTTTGTATGCGTTGTTCGGTTGTTAAACGATCCATACAAGTAAACAGCAAACCTTTCACTACATAAATAACACTTTAGATGACAGGTATTTAACGGCTTACAGCCTTACCAGACCGTTATGTACGAAATATCCATATTCACACAAATATGGATTAAAAATAGTTAAAAGTTACGCGTTCTTCGTATATTTAAACGATTCATATTCGTAAATGGCAAACCTTGCACTAAACAAATAACACTTCAGATGACAGCTGGTAGCCTTGCTATGCTTGTTTTGAAACCACTGAATGTATAAACCTACATATATATTTATTGAAAACATTTGGCACCTGTATAGAAGCGCCATCTACGTTCTAAAAAAAGACAAAAAATTCGTTGAGATAAGCGGTATACGATCCTTGTGTTGGAGTTGTCTATGACACCTAGGCTGATGTAGAAGTTGATATTCCGCATCGCCTAAACCGCATCGACGGTATTTGCAGAGCACTTACACACTTACTTTAGCCATAGATCGAAAGTCGTGAGTTTATAGGGAAATTCTGCAAATTGCCCTTCTCTGGTTATTCCCTGTTCAAAGAGTCTATGTTGGAAAATAACAAGCAATATTTCAGTCATCTAAAAAGGACACATTTTGTTGGTAAATGTTTTCAAAAGGCAAATTAATTTCGAAATTGGGCAAGTAGGAAAAGGAATGGATTAAACTATTGGTAATTAATTATTAATTTTTACCATTTAATCTGTTATTAAATTTTTCGTTATATTATGGAGTAGCTGTAAATTCGAATTAAAGTTATAATTCCGTGTTTTAGGACGAAAAACATACAAAGTGAAAAGTTCTAATAAGTGAAGTAGACTTCCATATTTTTCTGCTTTTAGGATATACTACATTTTTATAACATTAGTGTTGTAAAGTTGTATAATGCATTTGTTATTGAATTATGGAGAAGCTACGTTGTAATAATTGTAATATTGTAGTTTAATCAATCTTAAGTCTTAAAATTACAATCCTGAATAAATAAATTAAATTAAATTAAACATACCTTTGGAAATATGAGACTTTTTTGCTAGCAAATTCCCCATTTACCATATATTCATTGCTTAAATGTAAAACAAAGTTTAGATTAATAGAAATGTTTGGAAAGCAAACCAGCTCAAACGCTTTTGAATAAAACTTCGTATTTCTGGGCGCGGTTGTATTAAGAAATATAAGAGCAATATTTCACTGAATAACCCAACCATTTATATGTTTTGTATGAGAAGATTGCGTTTTCACCACGCCCCTTTATCTGAAGGCGATTTGGTTCAGTGTCCGCAATATTACTGTGGACTGCAACTCGTAAAAGTGTTCATGTAAACTTCGATCCCAACGTATTTTACACCGTTCTTATTCGTTTCTTCTCTTATCCTGTCCTTGTTGTTGTCCTGTCTTTTAATGGTAAAGACTGATGAAAAAAAGATAAGAATACATTTGTGAATAAACCATTTCAGTAGAATGATGGTGTCATCCTAAGTTTTTAAACGAAGTCATAAATGGTATACATGATGGAAATGGTTTATATCCAAGTCTAATATATGTAGATCAGAACTGTATTATCTCATCTCATGATAAAATACATGTAGAGATCCTTAAAGGAGAAACGCGTAAGCCAATTTTGAACTACCTAATTGCACACCATGGTTTTCGACTATGGCGCGATGGTTAGTACATCCGACTATCTTTCGCATGATCGCAGGTTCAATCCCGCAAACAGCCACCTATCATGATTACAGCGGAGGTCACCTCGATTACGAACTTTCGTAACACATGTAGTCGAGTAATCGACAAATCTGGTATATGCTTCATGCTTCTCAAACTGTGACGTTCGGAATCGTAGTTAAATTGTTTTGTTTTTTTTTTTTTTTTTGTTTGCTTCCGAATTTATAAAGCTGAATTCTCTTAGTTTTAACTAAAGAGAATGCAGAATGTCAAACTTTGATATCACATTAATTCTGTATGTGATATGTGAGTGTAATTTCTCTAAGTGCGTATTCTAGAAAGATCATCAAAACCACTCCCACAACATTCAAGTATGATATATGTAATTTCTTTCACTCTTTATCTGTGTATAGGACTTTTCTAGAATTATGTTTACGACAATCAGTTATGTTTGTTCCTCTCACTTCCATTACATAGTCTATTGTTATCTTCTTTTCACTTGTTATGTAAATAAGAACATTCTAGAATTACGTCTATTATAAACAACACTATTATGTAAATATGTGTTCTCTCTGAAATATCGTAGCATATTCTAGAATAAGTCATTTTAGTATAAATAGATCAACTTTGTACCTTTGAATGGATTAATAAAGTTGACATTGATGTGGAAATACGTTCCACGATACCAAATGTACCTAATAAGTTTGTAGATTTAAATTCTTTCCTTTTCTTCTCAAGCAAAATAGCATGAACTTCTGCTGTAGGCCTCGTTAAAAGTCATCAATGTGCAATAGCAGCGTGCCGACAATAGTGTAAAAATTTAATGCAAGTAATGCCAACGGAAAACACATTTAGTGTTTTTTTTTATCGTTTTGATCTTTTTTTTTTTTGTTAATTCATGCCGTTTCATACCAAATGATGTACTCGTACGCGCTCTTAATCGTCGAGCCGCAGAATTTAACCCCGTACAATTAGTATATTTTTCAGACAAAAAAACATAAAGTTAAGAAAAAAAGCAATTTCTGAAGAACCAAAGAATTTAGTTTTCAAGCGATTTTCAATGGAACTCTAAAGCGAACAGAATAGAATAAATATTACTGCAAAAAATGTCATCATCAGCAGCCGCTCCATTGTAAAATGTCAATGCAAAGCTGCTGATTGTGCTTTAACAGCACGATGACAGTGTGGCAATAACAGCAGTTCAACATGACAGGCTGAACATGTTGCAAGGCAGCCAGCATCATTAAGACGCGAATGCAGGCGCGACTCTCCTCCTCATTATGTTGCATTCGTTGTATTACCTTGAAAATATCTAATGTTGCGGCTAAAGGTTGCAACATATATGGTATCGGAGAACACATTAAATATTACATTCAATTGCACAAAAAAAGTATAAATAAATAAATAAATAAAATCTTTAAAAATTTATAATTAATTGAGTTGGTGATTTCAAACTCAATTAAATTTCATTTATGCTGAAAAGGTGACGCATTTTAGTTCAGCTCACTATAATGAACTAGTTCACACGCTCTTAGCACACCGGTTCAATTTAACATTTTGGTTAACATAACTTTACATTAATTTGAATTAATGTAAAATTAAAAATTTTATAATTTTGGAAAAAAGTTTTGAATTTACGTGTTTAAGAATAATTACAAAGCCCTGCGAACTACACAAATCTATGGATTTTTCCCAGTCGCAATTAAGCCAATGCAAAATAAAATTTAACAGAATTGTATGAAATAATATAGTTCAGTGCTTTTGGTTTTTTGTTACGAGAAGATCAGTAGTTAAAAAAAAAAAGAAATTTACAAAAATGATTAATGAATTGAGTCAATAATTATTGAGTTGAAAATTTTAAATATTCATTTAAATTAAAATGATGGCACATTTTAGTTCAGCTCTCTATAATGAACTAATTCGCACCCTTAGCTTACCGGTTCATTTTAACATTGTGATTAACAAAAAAGTACATTAATTTGAATTAATGTACAATTTTTACCGAAAGTGGAGACATTTTTTTAATTTTTAATAATTCTAGAATTTACATGTTTAAGAATAGCTACAAAACTCAGTTGTCTACAATGAACTAGTTCACACTCTTAGCACACTGGTTCAATTTAATATTTTGGTTAACATAACTGTACAGTAATTTGAATTTATGTAAAATTAAAAATTTTATAATTTTGGGGGAGAAAAATTTTAATTTACGTGTTTAAGAATATCTACAAAATTCTGTGCATTTCTCATGAACAACACAAATCTATGGATTTTTCGCAATCGCAATTGAGCCAAGGTAAAATAAAATTGGACCGAATTGTTTGAAATAATATGGTTCAATACTTTTGGCTTTCTGTTTATGAAATCTATAAAAATGATTAATGAATTGGATCAATAATTATTGAGTTGAAGATTTTAAATATTCATTGAAGCTAAAATGAAGGTACATTTTAGTTCAGCTCTCTATAATGAATTAGTTCACACTCTTAGCTTACCGGTTCATTTTAACATTGTGATTGACATAAATTTACATTAATTTGAATTAATGCACAATTTTTACCAACAGTGGAGACATTTTTTAATTTTTAATAAATGCAGAATTTACATGTTTAAGAATAACTACAAAACTCAGTTCTCTGCAATGAACTAGTTAGTTCACACTCTTAGCACACCGGTTCAATTTAACATTTTAACATTTTAAATTTTATTCGATTGAAAGCCTACGTTTGAATCACCATTTTTGTAGTAAGTTTTAACTATTTTGTATGCGTTCTTCGGTTGTTTAACGATCTATACAAGTAAATGGCAAACCTTTCACTACATAAATAACACTTCGGACGACAGGTATTTAACGGCTGACAGCCTTGCCAGACCGACGGTTTTGAAACTACTAAATGGATAACCCTGCAGTATCACATGTTCACCATTGTTAACTTGCAAAACTTACGCCTATTCACATAGTAGTGATTCATTTATACGCACTTTTTTCAGAAAAAAAAAATTGGAAAAATCCAATTTTGTTGGCTAATTTTTATTATTATAAAAAATAATCATTCAACACTTACTTTTTATTTTAAAAGATTATTTCTTTCACATATTCATTGTAATTGTTTCGAACATGGTTCTTTCCAAGGTTTTAAGAACTTCGAGAATTTCCTTAAATGTAGCCGGCCTATACATGTAGATTTTGGACTTTACATAACCTCAAAGGAAAATAGCTAGAGGTGAAATCACGTAGTCTAGGCGGTCAATTCACCGGTGCGAAACTTGAAATTATTTTTTAAAAAGCGTTTACGTGATAAAGGTGACCATGAGCTTCAATTTAACTAAGTCTTTTCATGATGAAATGCCGGACCATGATAGTTTTATTTGTCATAAAATTCCAACTGCCAATAGTGCCACTAAATAAATCAGTTGATATTCGGAGATTCGGGCAATTTATTAATATTTACAATATTTTATTTTAAATTAATCTTAAATCTACAAGGGCGCTCCCAAAACTTAACCGACCTAACAAAAAAGACACAAAAAGTTGGAAAACATTTTTTTTTATTTTTTAACATAATCTCCTCTTAGTTCGATACAGTTTTTCCAGTGATATTCAATAGCTTCTATACCCTGTTTACACCAAGAACTGTCGAACTTTTTAAGACAGCCATCAACTGCAGACTCCACTTCTTCATTGTTAGCAAATTTTTTACCATTTTTTGAAACTTGTCTGAGGAAGCTAAATCTGGCGAATAAGGCGCCAAAGTGCTTCATCAATTCGAACTTTAATTCTTTAATAATTAGTCATCGCAGTAGTGAATGTGTGAACTGGAGCATTGTATTGATGAAACAACACTTTCTTTTTCGCCAAATGCGACTTTTTTCCCATAATTTCAGCCCCCAAACTCTCCAATAAGTTAGTAAAGGGTGTCCCAACAAGAACGCAAGATTTAAATGACTGATGCAGCAATTGAATTGTTTCTCTGGCTGTATGACAGGCATGTGGCGCCGTCTTGTTGAAACCATATGCCCTCCACATTCATTTCTTCAATTCTAGGCACTAAAAAACTGGTTATTATTTCACGATACCGAACACCATTGACTGTTTGCGGTTGATATACCTCATTTTCATAAAAAAAGGTCCAATGATTCCTCCAGCTCAAAATCCACACCACACAGTGACACATTGAGGATGCATTTGCTTCTCGTGAATCACTCGAGGATTTTCCTCACCCCAAATGCGACAATTCTGCTTATTAACGAAGCCATCAAGATGGAAATGGGCCTCGTTGCTGAAGATGATTTTATCCGCAAAATCAGCATTTTCATGTTGTCTCTTCAATACCCAATTAACGAACTCCCTTCGCTGTCTATGGTCAGCTGACTTCAGTTCCTGAGTCAATTGAACTTTGTTTCATGAAGATGCAAATCTTTCGTCAAAATTCGCTGCATGGTGGATTTGGAGGCACCAATTTTCTGAGCTCGGTTTCGAATTGAGGTGGATGGAGTTTGAGCGACATCATCATCATTACAGCTGCGACATTTTCGATCGATCGACCTGGTCGAAGGTGCGTTGTTGTCTTTACATCAGTAACAGGCCCTGGTTTGGTCTGAAATTTATCCATTACTCTCTTTTGGAGCATTATTGTGACCCCAAATTGATCGTAATTTGCGAACTTTATCCGCAAAACTTTCACCATTTTGGTAAAACAATTTTACAATGAGAGTGCGTTGTTCATTCGTGTGGCGTTCCATTTTTACTAACCTCGTACCTTCTACTAGCAAACAATAACAATTGTTCAAATGTCAAACAATGACACTTCGAATGGCGCCAAATTTAAAATTTGCGTTCTTGTTGCGACATCCTTTATAATATTCATTATTTATGGTTTTTTCTTTCTGAAGATAATCAATAAAAATAATTTGTGTCACGCCTATCCCAAAAATCAGACGCCTGCAAATGGAACGATTCTCCCATTCCAGTCCACTGTTTTGACTGTTCTTTTGTCTTAGGTGTGAAGTGGTGTACTCATGTCTCATCCATGATTATAAATCGACGTAAATATTCGGCTTTATTGTAGTGAACCATCGCCCAACACTCTACAAAAACATTATTGGAAGTAAGCGCGGCACCCATCTTGCGCACAGCTTTCTCATCTTCAAATCTTCTGTCAATATACGATGTACAGCACTTTTTGAAATCATTTCAGCTAGCTCACACTCCTCCAGGCGACGATCATCCAATACCATTTTGTAGATTTTCTTAACCGGGTCTGGCGTGAACACCTCAATTGGTCGACCACTACGATGTTCGTCTTGGTAACTAGTACGGCCTCGTTTAAACTTTGCTATTTAATAGTTTACAGTCGTAAGCGAACGAGCAGACTATCTCAGAGTAGAATCTAGCTCGGCTTTAATACAGATTACACTGAGGCCTTTCAAATGGAAATATTGAATTACATAACGGTGATCTATTTTTTTCCATATTTACAAATTCACTGACGTCGTTTACTTTTGATGGCTCAAATGAAAATACTAAACAACGTGGCGCCTTGAAACTTAAAACATATGTTTCGTAAGGTTGCCACAATAATTTTTTTCAAACTACTGGCACCATCTATATGTACGTCAGCTCGGCTAGTTTTGAGGCCGCATTCAATTAAATAATTTTAATTTTTGATTATTTACAAAGTTCGACTAAAATATTTGCTCCAGCTTGGAATTGAAGTATTCACATTATTTATTATATTATTAAATATTATTAAATATTTGCATTATTTATTTACTTAAATTATTAAGAATTTTTAGTATATTTATAAATAGATAACTGAATATCTTTTTTTACCATATGCTTGCTGGTCCACTGCCTGCATTGTTGGTGTTGTCACTCGCTTATGCCAAAAACAGACAATTCAGCTGATGATGCTGCCAACGTCAACCTAAATACGAGCGTATTCACAATTCTGACCGAAACTAGAAAATGTTGTTGAAAAAAAAAACATGAAAATGAAAAAAAGCAGTATCGGAGAAAAACAAAAGCACCAACAATGCGATACAAAAGTTTTGCACGTTTTTGTGTCATGTGCCCGTGCTGAGCTATGAAATTCAAAAGCAAACTGAAAGAATGAATAACAACAACTCTGAGCCAACAAAAAGTATCCATTGTATAAAGTTAAGGGAAATAAGCAGTAAGCAAGCAAAGCTCTTCATTGAATCGATTAGAACTGCTGATGCTATAGCAATGCAGTTGTTGTTGTTTTTGTGGTTGTTGTTGACCAACGTTTGTTCACAAGCTCACTCGCACTCCTCTGGCCCCTCGATTTGTCCTTCAACCAATAAGATGACTTTGATTCAGTGTTGCCACTTTCTGGATAATTATCCAAAAACAATGGGACTGTTTAAAAATTCTTGAATACTTTTAGGATAATTTCAATTAGTTTACTTTTTGTGTAACTTCGCTTTGGTGGAACTTCGTACTTTAACTTTTAAAGTGCCCATCAGAAAGATCAGAAGTAAAATGAGAATGAAATGAAAGTTTAAAAACATCTGGAACTAATAACAAGTTTTTTTTAGCCATTATCGAAATCAAAGTTTTTACTTTATTTCTCATACATTTTTCGGCAAAAAACTGTAATCGTCCTCGATATTATGGGGAGATGAATTAAAGTTGCTAGGGAATCCTCCAACAGTAGTTATTATATTTGTTTTTATTACAAAAAAAAAAAAGGATTTAGAATAAAATCGTATTGATTATGATTTTTATAGTCATTCTTATTTAGGCTCTTATTTACGTCAAGACAAAATTTAAAATTCCTTGTAATTAATGTGATATAGGAATTTTTCAAAACAGCGATTTTTGAAAAATTGCGTAATATCTAATAATCCAGAAAACGTTTTCACAAAACATTTATTGTTATTATTGCTTAAGTCTGTTAGACACATTTTAGCGTCTAATACGATTTCAAAATTCCGTACATTTCGAGCGTTACAACGAATTCCTATAATAGCGATTTTTTTGAAAAACACTTAAAAACTCAAAACTATGATAAACGACTTAAATTGTATTTCCTCGTAAAAACAGATATAACTAGGCAATGAATTGTGTTGCGAAATCATATCTTTGCTTACAAAAAAAATCAATTTATCTCACAAATTATCCTTTTGAGATATTAAGAGTTTTTCAAAAGATCGCTATAATAAAACTGAGTTATAATTTTCGATGTATATGAGATTTTGAAATCGAACTTAGACGGCAACATGTATTTTGAGGATATTAATAATAATAACAAAAAGCATGTATTTACTTATATGAATATTGAGATAAATTTTAAAAAAATTGCTGTTTTGAAAAATTGCTGTTTTGAAAAATTGCTGTTACTTGTGAACTACATCGATATTTGGAATCCCGATAAAAGGACCATAAACACCAAATAAATTGATTGAAACTGCTTCATACTTGTTTTCGTTTTCAACATAAACTGTACAAGAATTTGAAGACATTTCGGAATGAAATGTATAGGCCCGCATTAGGTAATAAATTTCATCGCAATCCGATGGACGGTAGACTCACATTGTGAAAAAAATGGAATGGAAATGGATTTTTTTTGTTGGGTAATTTCAATATATTTCACACAATATTTGAAAATTTTCAGTATAACATTTGATTTCGGTGGTGGCAACACTGTTTCGATTTCAAACCGGCCAAAGTCAGTTTACTTTGTTAACATCACAGAAGATTCGTTGCTATTGCGGTCGCCGCCAGATGGTGTTAAAAGTGTTAGAAGTGTTAGAAGCTACGCCATAGTGATTGCGGCTGATTACGGTGGCGGTGAAGAAGGTGACGAACATTGATGTTTCCATTTAGTTACTTGGTCGGATTCATGGCCTTTCAATTGTTTCCTAAGCGCCACACCAACAACATGCTCGTTCGTATGAGCACACATGACTCAAAACAATTCAACTCATCTCCAATGACAGAGCCACACAGTGGGTGAATTTGGAAGATTGCATTTGTAAAAAAAAAATAGTGCTACCAAATAGAGTATCATGGGTTTGACAATGATTTTAACATATTGTAGCACACACCTTCAAAATGAGATGAAATTCTTTTCAAGATTTATCCATCTGATTAGATGTCTGTGGACTGTTGGACAACACAATATCTACAATAAAAAAAACTACAGCAACAATTTTGTCTTCAATCATAATGGGATTGGAAATGGAAAGATTGCCAATCTCCTTGTATACAAATGTGCATACAAATTAATGGGTTTGAGAAAACTTCCATTTAGACAATAATTTTTTTAAATTGATATACAAGTTATCAAATCTCGACACTTTGCATTGCTTAGTATAACTTATAATATTAAGGCAATTTGCCTCACTTCCTCGGCTGCCCGCCATACAAATAGCTCAAATTCTAAAATACTTTCTTTATTATAACTTTAAGAATGTCTGCAGGAGTCTGAGTAAAAATAAGTTTGAAGAAAAACGTGCCTCTTTTTGTTAGTAAGATCTATTTTTTAGTATAGTAATATCACCCGTATCTACGACAGATTTGATAAAAATTCATTTGTCGCCACTACTTTTGAACTGATATGTACGATTTATCCAAGATTTACTAATTTACTGAGATAGTGACTATAATAGATATTGTTATCTTTTAAGGGCCATATGTTGAAAAGAATTCAGACGTTTTTATCAATAAATGAATTGAAATGAAATTAAAATAAATTCAAATACGAGGTGTGTTCAAAAAAACAGGTGAATTTTAATTTTTCTCAAAAAATATTCATTTATTCATCAATTTCTATTTTATCTCCTTGAAGGTAGTCCCACCCCCCCCTACTCGAAGTGTTCTTCAGACACTTCAAGGTGATTGCCGCTTAAATACTGATGGGGGGTTATGTCCGGTTTCGACCCCATGATCATACGTAAGATAATTTCGTTTTCTAAACATCATATCATGGCCTGCATTTTATAGTATCTCTGAAAGATACCTCCATAGATAAACCTCACGATGAACTTCCAGCAGAGCTTTAATCGTCTGTTCTCCGTAGCCTATCGGCTTCATATTCGAAGATGTTTCGTGTTGGAAGACAGCAACACCCACCTAAGGACAATCGATGTATTTTGAGGAGCTTAACCAAGTTTATGTCCGAATATATATAACTCATGGTTAATATAACGCCGATACTTGCTGTTAACAATGATTGATTGATGCAAATATTTTAGACAACATTTTTCTCTCAAAGACCCCCCGAACCGCTGTTTTTCCATGATTCAAGACTCTGTGAAAGATAGCTGTGAAACCAACCAAATAAAATGCGTAAATTGTTTGTTTGTCGATAGAAAACTTTGTCATTAAATCGGCCATAATATTACCTATGAGCAAAACTCCTATCCCAAAGTCTAAGTTGCTTTAATTTGTTTTTTATTGACGATGCATCTGAACTATATAAAATCTTCCATCACTCCAACGTTATAGATTCTAACGCCCACCCATTATTCTAAAAAAAATAGAGTCTATATTACGTCGAATGAAAAAGATTGATTGTATTCTCGTTTGCAGCCAAAACAAGTTTTGCTGACTCCTTCTCAATGTACGAGAAGGCTGTAGTAACATCTTACCGTTTTTGACCAATGCAGGCAGGTAGGATTCGTAAATTGCTCGTTTGTCGGGAGTGGGCTTTGTCATTAAATCGGCCATAATGATACCTATAAGCAAAGCTCTTATTCCAAAGTCTAAGTTGGTTTACGTTTTGTTTTATTGACGACGTAGCTAAATTCTTCTTCCATTACTCCAAAGTTATAGATTCTACGTTCACTCAATATTCTAAAAAAGTAGAGTCCATACTACGTCGAATGTAAAAACTTAGTTGTATTCTCGTTTGCAGCCAAAGCAATTTTAGCTGACTCCTTCTCAATGCACGAGAATAGGATTCCAATACAGCCAGGTAGAATTCGTAAATTGCTTGTTCGTCGAGAGAGGGCTTTGTCATCAAATTGAACATAACAGTACCGGTGAGGAAAACCTTTATTCCAAATTCTAAGTTGGTTTAAATTTTTGTTTTTCATGACGCAGATGAATTGCATAAAATGAGCTATCGCTTCAATGTTACAAATTTTAACGTTCGCTCAATATCCTAATAAACAGACTCTGTATTCGTCTAATGAAAAAATTTGGTTTTATTCTTGTTTACAGCAAAATTAACATTTCTCAATGCATGAGAAGGCTGTAGTAACATGTTACAGTTTTTGATCAATATTGTTAATGGCAATTGCGTGCACAAATATTAAATGGCTTTTGTTAAAAATTGCGGCAATTGTATTAAATTCAGCTATGCTAATAATCATCTCTATAAAGAGGTTGAAGAAATCGCTGTGTAGGAATTCGTTCGGACTCCAATTGCGTTTGAACCAAATCTGCAATGCTTATTGGTCCAGTAAAATATTCGCCTATCTTCATTGAAGATTTCGTGCAAGCCAGTGTAATTTGGCAAAGCTGTGCCAATTTCGGAAGGATACCGATCTCAGCCACGATTTCAACTAATTTTTGTGGAGTCGAATTGACGACTAAAAGATGATACGTATCGGTATGTTTTTCTGAGGTCTTCTCGTGGTTTTTGTGGCAGCGTGAATATCGGGTCAGTTGACGCTTTCCAGGTACAAAAGAAAATGAAGAAGCTTTTTCCACGCTAGTTGATAACCCCAACTAATCTAAGTTTTTGTTTGCTTGTCGATATTAAGGCCAGGTGAACGTATTTACAAGTCAGTTTACCAGATCGAAATTTCTGTACTACCTCTATACGTTTTCACTGCTTCATGAAGATTTGTCAATAAAGATTATTTGCTTTAATAAATTATTTGTTTATACATTTTTATGTTGAAGAAATATCTCCCTATTAAGCTAGATACTGTTAAATTTACGAGCAAAAAATTCCACGAGATATTATTTGCTCATGAAAAAATTTAACAGAATTGCCAGCTTTTCTTGTGTTGGTATCGTCAGCTGTTTCAACTTCAGTGTACGGATGTTGAATCAGCTGATGTTTTGACGTCGTAATAAGTTGGATAATGTGTTTGTATAATTGTTGAATTGCGTCTTTCTTTATTATTATTTCATTTTCGTCTTTGCAAATATATTATCGAATGTACATTATTCCGATTTCAGTATTGGAAATCAACAAAAAAAAGAGGTCGGCGTTGCCACATAATAAAATTTTGCACATGAAAACAGTACTGTTTGGTGGAAAACTTAAGCTTTAAATTCCTCGTCCATCTTTCTTTTTTTTTTTGTGGAGTTTTACCGTGAAAAGTCAGCATAGAAAAGGGTTATCGATTTTTCGGTTTCAAAAGTAAAGTTGAATACAACACAATTAAAGCTATTATTTCGATTAAACTTTTATGTTTTTTTAATGCTTGGATCTTGCCATTATGTACGAAATACAATGTCATTTAAATGACCGCCACTGGATTGATTGCAGTAGTGGATCCCTTTGAGGTAGTTTTTGACCACTTTTTCGCACGTTTCGGGCAGTATATCGGCGATAACTTGAGGAATCGGATAATTGGGGATTATCTTCGACGTAGCCTCACAAAAAAGAAAAAGTCAAATTACATGATCTTAGCGGCCAATTGACGTCGCCAAAAGGTGAAATTACTGTTTTTCGAAACTTCTTATGCAATACAGCTAAAATCGGTAATGTTGTGTGGGTCGTGGCACCGTCTTGTTGAAACCACATATCGTCCAGTTCATAATCTGCAATTGCAGGCCAAAGGCGGTTATCATACGTCCATATCGTTCTGAATTGAAGTTCAGATTATCCATTACACTTTCACTAACAGAAGCGATATTTTCGGCAGTGCTTACATTGTGACGATACCCCAGGCCTGATTACATCTGTAATGCTTCCAGCCTCTTTCCAGCCTCTACACATTTTTTATAATCTTGCCAATTCTTTGCACAGTAGGTCAATTATGACGACCATAATCACCCTGTAACGCACGAAAAGTGCCCACGTTTGAATCACCACTTCTGTAGCAGTAATTTTTAACTATTTTTACGCGATCTTCGGTTATTAAGTGGTCCATATTTGTAATTGGCAAAACTTTCGCTAAAAAAGTAACACTTCAAAACACATATATTTAAATACTGACGGCCTTCTCAAACCGGTGCTAAATGAATAACCCATTACTAGCCTTTTTTGTTAAATTATTAACTTTTACAGCTGTTTGTTTTATATGTTTTCAACCACTGTGCAATGCCGTCTGAACTGAACTTATCCAAACACTTGGTAGAATCAACATTGTTGCAACGATTGTTTGCCACTGCACGTTGTTCAAATTCATGGCTTTTATGGATCGTGTTAATGTTGTTGTTGTTGTTTTTGACTCGACTAAGAATGATATTGCTGTTGCTGATGCTGATGCTAGTGCTGGTGGTACTGAAGCCGATGTTGCCATTGTAGTTGTCGTTAAGAATCCATCCATCCATTGCAGACATCTAATATCAAAAACATCATCAACTTGTTCACTCACAAGTAGTTAGACAGACATTCTCACATGCCAAAAGTGGGTCTGATTACAGCATCACACAACGAATGAGTGAGCGAGAGAGTGTGTCTGCCAAGAAATGAGGTCGGTCCAGAGACCAACATCAGTAAAATAGCCTCCCCTCTCCTTTGTGACGGGCTTGGGGTGTGAAATAGCCATTCTGCAAGCACATCTTATACATAATCAGGGAAAGTTTTCTCTATGTTTAGCAGATAATTGGTTTCTTTTTGAGCCAAAGAAAAGTGGTTGTTGTGGTAGTTTGTGAATGAAATGTTTCCCACACTATTCTAACACGCACCGCAGTTTATTAATCCACGGCAAATTTCATATCTAACCACTCGCTTTGCACAGATTTTTGTTTGTTCTTTATTTGTATATCCGGTTGCTGAATACGTTTTCGTTTAATGTTGCATGAGATTCAGTTCTTTTCAACGAGTTAGACATCATTGTATTCGTTAGTGTTGAAGGGGTAGCGATTAGCAGAAGAAATTTTTCACTCAAAATGATCATGAGAGAAATAAGTTGTTAAAATTGCATTAAGAATTCTATAAGTATATGAAAATTGTAAGATTGGGGAACAGTAAACGATCTACGCATATAATTTTTTCCTCAAAATTCGAATCAAGTTTTCAACATTTTTCAAACATTTCACAAAAGTGTGGTCGCAGTGTCGGAAAATGCTATTTTTGAAATATTTCTACGTTTTGAATCATATTCTGCCGTTAACAGTAATGCAATTTAGTTTGGTTTAAACTGGACGTTTAAGGGGTACAAAAAAAGTGTTATACGAGGTGTGTTAAAAAATCGGGAGAATTTTCTTTTTTCTCAAAAAATATTTATTCATCAATTCCTATTTTATTTCCTTGTCTTTGTCTCCTTCTCCCTCTCAGATATAATACACTTGTGCCAGCGTTTTTTCAAATCCTCGAAGCAGTTCTGATATACACTTTTTGGTATGTCCTTGAGCTCTCTCAGCGATTCAGTTTTTATCTCCTCAATCGTCGCAAAACGCTGTCCTTTCATGGGTCTCTTTAATCTTGGGAAAAGAAAAAAGTCGCAAGGGGCCAAATCTGGTGAAAACGGTGTTGTTTTTGGCCAAATAATCTCTTACAAGCAAAGATGAGTGAGCAGGTGCATTATCATGATGCAAAAGCCATGAATTTTTTCCACAATTCCGGGCGTTATTTTCGTATTGTTTCATGCAAACGGTTCATAACTTCAAGGTAATCCCCCTTATTTACCGTACGACCTCGTAGTAAGAGCTCCTGAATGCACTATGCCATGGTAATCGAAGAAAACAGTGAGCAAAACCTTGATATTTGATCGAACTTGGCGTGCTTTTTTTGGTCTTGGTCTCTCCTGGACTTTTCCATTGGGCCGATTGGGCTTTGGTTTCGATGTCATAACCATATAT
>JAHXMU010000636.1:1084056-1141520 GCA_019455685.1 Philornis downsi
ACCATATATTCATGATTCGTCACCAGTTATGATCCTTTTAAGCAAATTTGGATCATCGTTGATATCATTCAACAATTCCTGAGCGATGTTCATGCGACGTTGTTTTTGGTCAAAATTCAGCAATGTTGGAACGAACTTCGCTGCCACACACTTCACGCCCAAAATGTCCGAAAAGATTGCATGGCATGAGCCAACCGATATGCTGACATCCTCTAATTGTGATTCCACGATTCTCCATAACAATTTTCTTCACTTTCTCAACATTTTCATCGGTTGTTGATGTGCTGGGGCGTCCAGAGCGACCGTCGTCATTCACATCTTCTCGACGTTCTGTGAAAAGCTTGTAAACATTTTTTTTGACTCAGAGTATTCACACCGGGTGCCACTGTCAACATTTTAAGTATTTTTGGGCACTTAATTCCATTTTTTGCACAAAATTTGATGCAATTTCTTTGATCTATTTTTTTTTTTCGACAGCAGAAAACCGCCAAACATGCAAAACACTTGTCTTATTTATGCCTCTCACAAGCAAACTAAACATGCTATATGGATAAATTTGTCAACATATTTTCGAGACAAGTGTATCGACATAAAAAAAAAAATTATAATCGAAATGTACATAGCCCGCAAAATTGGAAAATTCACCATATTTTTTTGAACACGCCTCCTTGTATTTTCAGAAACTTCTAACAGGCATCGTGAAAGGTAACTTAAAATTCTATTATTCCAGTTCAATCTCCAAACACGTTTCTACAAAAACTGACATTGACGTTCGAATCCCCTGCCAAAGGATAAGTTTTTTGCCGCTTACTTTTTCAGGGCAGATTTTTTGGCAAAATTTGAATTTGAGTTTCTTATAAATTTGTAATTTTTCTTCGTTTTTTTTTCGAAAATTAGAAACCAAAGGTTTAACAATTATAAGCAATAAGTCTGTACTGGCAAGGAAAACCGACTTAACTAAAAAATTTTCAATTTGAGATATTAAACGTTTTTCAAAAAGTCGGCATTATGTTAATCTGTTATAAATATGTATAACTTTCAAAATATACGGAATTGTGGAATTGCACTTAAACGATTTTGATTGCTTTTCCTAAGAATGCAAACAATATTAGTGTTCTTACTTATATTAATAATTAGAGATATTACGCAATTTTTCAAAAATCGGTTTTTTTCAAATTGTATAACTTGTGAACTGAATCGAATTATTGAATAAGAGTTGGGTCTAAATATGCCTGAGGAGAACACATATAATAATAATAACGAATAAACTTGACTTTATCCTAACGCCACTTAAGTCGTTTATCTTTGTGATCAAAGATATATAAAATGATCACAAAATAGCTCTAGTTGATTTATATGAAATCGTAACAAAAAAAACATTTAAGTAATTTCCGGGGCGTTTTATTTTGCGAACAATAACTTAATTAATGTGCGAGCGAACTAGGGACCTTAATTGTGGCACATGTGACCGACAATTGCTAAGGTGAGCGACAAAGACCATGGCCTTCTTGTCACCTGCCATCGGACATATACTGACAAAGAACATTTAAGAAGAAAGAATAAAAAGGCTGTGATATGCTGGCGATATATTGTAAAGAACATCCATGAATTTAGAATATTATAACGAGCTTAGGAATTCCGGATATAAGTCCAAAATCTTCGCATAATAAGATCCGATCCTCTATCCGTTCAACGGAAATTCTAGAAAAACTCCAGTTTTACATCACTGTCATGTGGGAAAAAGTACTTTTCGGTAGCAGCCATAGTGCATCTTTGAAATTATTAAGTTTTCTGGATCTCATATTTCTCTACTTGGTCCAGAAGTACTTTATGCAGCTATTAGGGAATATCAGATGATTTTCAGAAGTAACGCATCTAGATTAAAGGTTATAGTTTCTGGTGTATTACGCATTTCTACATTTCTACTATTCACAAAATCCTCAGTTTCATTACCGATTTTCAGCAGAATTGGGAAGTTATTCTAGTTTGACACAATTTTCACGTAATGAGAATTTGGGGAAAACAACTTCACAAGTGCCAAATCGACAGTTAACTAAAATTGAGGAAATGAAAATGAAATGAAAGTTTAAAAAAAAAAATTTTTTAAAATATTTTTTTTGAAAAAAAATTGTTTTTAACAAAATTTTTTTTAACAAATTTTTTTTTTAATTTTTTTTTTGCCGAATTTTTCGTTTGTTTTTTCTGTGTTTTTTTTTAAATTTTTTTTTTTAATTTTTTTTGCCGAATTTTTCGTCTGTAAAATCATTTGCTATAGACAGGAACAGATGGTAATCACTTGGCGCGTGGTCTGGTTTAAATGTGGCCGCATAAGAACCTCCTAACAAAGCTTTCGAATTAAGAGTTTGGCTGTAGAGAAACAGTTTTTTGTATTTGATTCTCTACCAATCCCACCATAAAATGATTTTTTTTTTAAATTTGTTTTTTGTGCCGAATTTTTCGCCTGTAAAATCATTCCCTGTAGACAGAAACAGGTGGTAATAACTTGGCGCCTGCTCTGGATTATAGGGCGGCCGCATCACAACATCCTAACCAAGCTTTCGAATTACGAGTTTGGCCGTAGAGAAACAGTTCTTAGTATTTGATTCTCTACCAATCCCACCATAAAATTAAAATTTTTTAACATTTTATTTTACATTTTTTTTGCCGAATTTTTCGCCTGTAAAATCATTCGCTATAGACAGAAACAGGTGGTAATTACTTGGCGCCTGATCTGGATTAAAACGTGACCGCATAGAAACGTCCTAATTTCGAATTACGGGTGGACGTAGAGAAACAGTTCTTAGTGTTTGATTCTCTACCAATCCCACCAAAAACGTATATCAAAAACTTTCTGATCATCATTCTTGGCATGGCTATTGTTTACGCCGACTCAGCGTGATTCACCTACGACAATTTTCGCTTGACACTGTCGTAAGTGACTTATTTTTCGTCGCCAACCTTCATTAATTTTAGAAATTGATTGATTTTGTTACGATTCGTGGGTGAAAATCCGGTTCATGAAATTTCTTTTTGTTGGCTCCACAGCTATATTCAAGTGGTTCCAAACAGTGGTTATATGACAGTGCTAGTTGACAATTTCTATTATTTTATCGACATTTTCGACAATTGGCCTTCCAGAGCGGAATGGTATCGATGACACCAAAATTGCGCATGATTAGTTGAGTAGCTTTTTTTAGTATGAAATTTTATCTCTCTAACGCCATCTGTCGGAACTCGATAGTATTTATACCCGTATAACACGAGACACGTTTTACTAAAACCATCTATTGGAAGAATAACAGATTTATTTTTACCACACCTAATAATACAGAATGCCGCACGAATCGTGCTACTCTCAACTGTTATTTAAAGATGTTGAAGGAGTTTTTTTTACCCAGAACTACGCTGAAGATGTATCCGTTTCAACAGCTTTTGGTTCCAGCAAGATGGAGCAATTGCACACATACCCAGACCGGCTATGGTGGAGCTCTAACGAAAGTTTTCAAAGAAAAATAAAATGCAGAAAATCCACTTTACTCTGGTTCCAAGGAAAACTGACGTAACGGACACCAGACTTTTTTACGGGGTTGTGTCGAGCAAGGCAAGGAATTTGATTGAATTAAAGCAGTCCATTAAAACAATAATTGAGGCGATCCCACGATGAATAATTTTTTGATCAGGCGTCGGACATGCGTGAATGAACATGGAGGTCATCTTCAAAATTAATTAGTTATAAAAAAATAAAGTTGAATTTTCTATACAGTATAAAAAAAAAAAATAAATAAATAAATGAAATACATTGATTAAAAAAAAGTAATTGAATTTCTATAGTATTGCAATTGGTGCGCCATCCTGTATGCAAAATTTTAAGTTTGTTGCGACTACGTAGAATTTCAATAAGATATCGCTCACATCACTTATTTCTTTTTTAAATAAAATGCTTTCAAATCGCTGCGTGGTGGTACTGCGGACAACATTTTTAACATTTTATTTGCAGTAATTCGATATTGGAAATCTTGTAAGCAGTACACATAAAATGAAAATATCTCAAATGTGTCTCATAATTTCAAATGTTGCAAACAAATCCAAATCTTGTAAATCTCTCCCTCTCTCTCTCTCTCTCTCTATCTCTTGTAAATCCTCTTTTACCGCTAAAGTTAATACATGAGAAATATTTTAATTATTCAATATTTTCGTGAATACAAATTGAATGCGAAATTGTGATAACCAAATGTCGGTTTCTTTGTCGTTGAATTGCTCCTTGCCCTCTCCTTCCAAAATGCGCATTGCAAATGAGTCACTCAATCGCCATCCTTGTCGCCTAAGACATGAACTCGTGTCGTGGCCCATTTCAGCCACTTGCATAAATATGGTCTTTAGCATTAACTCTTTGCCCCCGTTTCACCTTTTGTTGTAACGTCTTAAACGTTTGGTCTTGACCACTGACTTAATACTGCGGGCAATGTTTTCAATTCAACAATTTGCCTTTTGTTTCTGCAGTTGCAAAATGTTTACTTAATTCAGCTCTTAATAAAAAACTAATAAATTTAAATAAATGTACATTTGGATGACGGTGATAACCGTAACGTACAACTGACGTTATAGTTCAATTTTATGCAATATCTATTTCTATTTCGTTGCTCTCGACGATTTCGCAAACAACAAAAAAAAAAAGGCGAAAAACAAAAAAATACCCGGGACCCTTTTGGCAAAAAGCAATCGACAAAATATCACAACAGTTCCGTTCTATTCTTCGTGTAACCTAAACAACGTTTCCAAAAGTGGGTCAACTGCAAAGCTCTTGATGTTGTTTTGGGTTTCTTGAAGAAACTGCACAGCAACGATATGGAAATCACTGTCTTCCCCCTCCTTGCTCGCTGGCTGGCACCCTTTGCGGAGTACGAAGGAATGCTCGAGGAAAAACTAAATGAACATTTTATGATTTGTCTCGGATTTATTTCATTCGTTTGCTCTGGATTTGAGTTCCTTTAGATTTTCTTTTTCTTTCTATTCAAACTTGCTGAATTGTATATCTGGGCCAATACCAATTGTCGTAGTTGCAGATAGTTGAAGTGCTGGGGATACTTGAAATTGAAATCACAAGAATGAGGAAAGAAATTCTTATTTATTTTCGTGTACGAAGGTAAGGGGGTACTCCATGAAATGGATATAACTTGTGACACAAATTAAGATTTTGAAATAAGTGCTCAAAATAGCATAAATTTTACAAATTTTTGAAACATTTTAGTTTAGTTACAAAAGATAAATGACTTTTAGTTAGTAGGCAAAATTATATCATGAATATTTGCGACTTGCATAAAGTAACCTTTATAGAAAAGTGTTTTATGATAACTATAATTATGACCTTTGGACCAATAGTGAACATACAATATGCCCGTAGTTACCTGGACTAATAGAGGACATACATTTATCATAAAATATTTTTCTATAATGACATTTACGACTTAAATAAAGAAATCTTTATCGAAAATTGTTTTATAATAACGATGTGTTCTCTATGGGTCTAATATTAATTACTAATCACTATTCACTATTCTACCCGGTTAAATACTAATTATTAGTTAATAACTTATTCTTTGTCTCTTTTCTTATCTTTCTTTCTAGGTAAGTGTCGGGAGTCCCTACAATTTTTAATGCAACCTTAGATTATAATCTAAGATAATTCAAATATATTCAAGTAAGTTTAATGAACGTAAATTTTCACTTCGAAAATGTTCACCTTCATCTATCATCCGCAACAGAGTAAAATCAAAAACGGTTTCAATTAACAAATTCGTATACTCAGTTCAACTTTTGTTTGATATTCCCCCCCCATAAACAATTTGATAGTATCAATTAACACATCTGTGACCTTTCCCAGTTCAAAACTAGCGAACAGACGTAAAGTTCTAAGTTTATTTGCAGAAAGGGTATCCAAATAAGAGCACAATAAGTAGTTCTTGGGATCCAGAAATGGTTCAAATTATGATCAAAGGTAGAGAATTTAATTTGTGATTGTCGTAGGGGCGATACTATTCTTTTATGCTCACTTTTCATTACTCTAAAATAATGTAAAAATAAAGTAAAAAATAAATAAAGTAATGTAAAAAAAGGTAAAATAAAAATAAACAAAATTCGTCAGAAACACACAGAATTGTGGAAAACACCAATCATGGATTTTGCACCATGATAACGCACCAGCTCATCAACTGTCCTGGCAGCTCATACGGCCTTGTTTAAACTCTGCTATCCAATATTTTACACTCGTAAACGAAGGAGCAAACATCTCCAGAGCAGAATCTAGCTCAGCTTTAAGCATCAATGCTTGTGCGTGAGTTTGTGGCCAAAAACAAAACCTCAATCATGCCTCAAGCACCATATTCACCGGACTTGGCCTCCGCTGACTTTTTTCTCTTCCCAAAACTGAAGACATCGATGGAAGGGAAGTGTTGTGCTACGATTGAGGAGATAAAAGAAAAATCGAAACAGGAGCTGTTGGCGATACCAAAAAGCGCGTTTTAGAAGCATGAGTGTATAGGCATTATATCTAAGGGGGATTACTTTGAAGAGGACAAGATAGTTATTGATGAATAAATACATACTTTTTGAAAAAATTGAAAATAACAGTTATTTTTTGATCTCACCTCGTATATTATTTTTGCAATTAGACAATTTGATTCCATTAAGGTTCGATGGTAAGCCTAAAACAATTTTTTATAATATCTGTGTAATTTGGTTCACTTGACAAGTGGCCAGTTCATATTTCTGTGCATATACTGAAAAGCCTTAGCTCATGCAAGTGAATTCCAAATTATAATCAGAAGCAAACAATTCAATCTGTGCTTGTCGTAGGGGCGATACCATTCTTTTATACTCACTTTTCAGAGCTCTAAAGTAATGCTAGCAAAATATTAAAATTTAATGATGAACTGGTGATAAATTGAAACTAGTTGACTTAAGAAATTTTGGAAAGTTTAATATAGTATAGCATTAGTTTGGTATACAAGGAAGTTTTTTAAAATAGTCTCTATATAATTGGAAAATATTCGCATTGAAGAGAGCAACTTGAAATCATACATTTTCAGTAGCATTGAAAATGTAATTTCTTCAGAAATATTTTAATTTTTTTTTGTTCAGGGGATATGTGAATGGAGCGAAAATGTTCTCTTCGCATGCATAATATATTGACTTATTTTTCCTATTAAATATTCACTGGAATATACATTCTGTCAAAAAAAAAAAAAAAAAAAAGTAGCGGGGAATTGGCCTATAAAAGAACAAAATATTTATTATTTATTCAAATTTATTGTACAGCCTTTAAGTTATACTTATGCTAACGAATAATCCATTAAATCATCTAAACGTTTTTCAAATCCATTTTCCGGAAATCAAGTCAGTTCTCGCTGCGAACCCCTTTTTATGTCTTTTATTGATAGTGGTGGTGGTGATTTCGATGTGGTAATTTCAGTTAAAAAAAAGTCGGCTGAAGTCATAAACGTGTTGTGTTTTTTTGGCCACAAATTCATTCAAAATGATAGTCATGTGCGTTATGGTTGTGCAAAATCCATAAGTTTTTTTTTCACAAATCTGGCCGTTTCGGACGAATTTGATGCATCAAATGTTACAGAACGCCCGGATAATATTCTATGTTTATCGTTTGACATTCTGGCAAGTATTCCAGGTGCACAATATTGCGATAATAAAAAAAAAACACACACAACATTACCATGACTTTTTGTCTTTGGTTCAGTTGGAAGGCGTCATTCTGAAGTTTGTTGACTGGTTTGCCACGCAAACCCGCAAATGATGTCTCATTGTCGTTTTCTAAATGTGGTGCCAGAATTAAATTAACTTAACTTAACTGTGGAATAATTTTTGGCATCATCTGAAAGCCACCTCCTCAGGAAACGTCAAGAACTAGATAATAATTAATTTTTCTCATATTTTCGGATTGAGGAATCCAAATGAAATTTCAGCAAAATGTCAACATTATTCAACTGCCCTATTTTCTAAAAAAGAAAAAAAAAAACACTAAAGAGTGTATCGAAATTTTCTGAATACAGTGTACAGCGCAGTGTGTACTGAGCATTGTCTGAAACACCGAAAACAATACACCTCAATATTCGATAAGATCGAAGCGATGGTAATGTTTAGCTTTATTGTTCATAAACTTATTTTAATAGTACATATTTGAAGAAGTACAAATAGGAATATTTTCATACCATCGTGTAGTCCTTTGATAATATTTGAACCTTTGAGATATTCTTTGATTGAAATCGTCAAAGAAGGAAATAATATTTAAGGAAATAATATTCAGTTTTTCTCTCTATTAAACACTTTGCCACCGAGGTCTTATTGGAAATCAAGTCTTTATGTGCGTGCACATATTTCTCAATGAGTGCGACAAGAATTCTTCCCAATCTATACTCTATAGTTATACTAGTTCAACAAGCAAAATTGTTGCAACTGGGACTCAAAGAACCCAGAAGTTATTGTGGAAGCAGTCATTGCATCTGGAAAAAGTGACTGTTTGGTGCGCATTATGGTCTGGAGTTGTCATTGAACCGTATTTTTTCGAAACTGACGCTGGAAAAAGGAACAGTTGCTGTCAATTCAGAGCGCTATGGCCGCATGATAATTGGCTTTTTTTGGCCTACAATTGAAGACTATCAACTGAACGATATGTGTGGTTTCAACAAAACGGTGCCACGAGCCACACAACACTACCGAATTTGACGTTATTGCATGAGAAGTTGCCAGGAAGCGTAATTTTACGTTTTAACGACGTCAATTGGCCACCAAGATCATGCTACTTGACGTCGTTAGACGTTTTTCTGGAGCTACATCAGAGACCGTGTTTACGCGGATAATCCCCAAAACGTTAGATCATTTTAAAACCAACGTTCATCAAATTATCGCCTAGGTACCGCCCGAAATGTGCGAAAAAGTTGTCAAAAACTACCTCCAAAGAATCTACTGTTCCAACCTATCCAGAGGTGCTCACTTAAATGACATTGTAAAGGGTGGCGCATAAGTAACGTTAACGGCGACTATATTGATGCGTTCTTGTGCATCATTTGGTTTTAACTCGTGAACCAATTGCATCTTATATGGGAAAAGATGTAACACATGTAAAATTCTTTGCAAAGACCGCCTAGACATCTCTAACTACTGAGGACGTCGCCTGGTGGAAGTTTGGGGGTTTTCCTCAATACTTGCTTGCACTCGAGCAGTGGTCACTTCATTTCGAACTGCACGAGGTCTCCAGCACGCGGAAGATCACAGACAGTCGCTTGTTGCCCAAAACGCTGAATCAATCGGTAAATTATTGGAGCGCTAGGAGCATTTCGAACATGAAAGAAATTTCGATATGATTTGAATAATCGAATGCTCACTTTCACAGTAAAATTGAACAACTTCAGTTCTTTGTTCTATGCTGAACCTTTCCATCATAATTTTCCCAAGTATTGTTTAGTTAATTTTGTAAAGAGACGAAAAAAAGACAAACAAAAATTGTATTCATTGATCAAATCTTAACGTTATTTATGCGCCACCCTATATTTCGTACATAATGGTCATGGCGAAGTCGTCTCCTACAGACATCGATACGACTTAGCTCTTTTTTGAAATTCAATAGCCACTGGAAGTATATTTTTAGTGTTTTTCAACAGTTAATGTCAATCAGTAGTGGGCTAATAATAATACTTCCCAATCACTAATCTACGAGTATAGTTATCTGTATTTCCAAACCAACAAAAAGATACTCAGCAATAGAACTCCAACTAATTGTAACCATATATAGTGTTTTTGTATAATTTTCGGTCATAATGACTTGAAATTTATGGTTATTTATATAACTACTTTACACCTGAGTGGATGTTGTTAACACGTTCTATAATTGGACAATAATCAGTTATTTGTCTGTTTTCGTACTTCATTTAATACAAAAGTTAAACAACTGGCTTGTCGGAAGCCAGTTTATGATCAAAAGAAAACAGCTTAGGCGGTAGAGAACGAGTTTAACTACGATTTGTAATTTAAATTCTAATAATTAGTAAAGCTAACATTTTTTTTTATTCACAGTACTCATTAGTAACCCTTAAGGGATACAGAAAAGCAAAATGGTAGAATAGGTAGGAAAGACTTGTATAGATTATAGATGACAACGATCAAGAGTAAATAAATGTTTTTAAACTATATAATGACACAAGTGGCGACATTTATTCGAAAATGTATAAATAAATGTAAAAACATATTTATCAAAATATGATAATAAGAACTTGTTATCCAGACATTAATAATGTTTTATTCATTTAATAGTTAGATGACTATTTGATATTATTTAATACTTACTAGGTGTGATCAAAAAATAACCAATATTTTCAAATTTCGTAAGTTAGGTATGTTCGATTTTCCCATTTTTTGCTGTTATGTTGGTACACATGTCTGTTCTATATGTTGACAATATCAGTCATTTTGGATTGTCAGTTTGTTTTTGACAGATAAAAAGGTTAGTCGTGTTTTGGTGTGCTCTTCGATTTTTTACTATTCGAAAAAATGGATCAAAGAAACTGTGTTAAGTTTTGTGTAAAAAATGAAATTAAATGTGCAAGGACATTTCAAATGTTGACTGTAGCGTTTGGCGAGTCTACTATGAGCAGAACACAAGTTCAATTGTGGTATAACCGGTTTAAGGAAAGCCGAGAAGATGTCAATGACGATGCTCGTCCTGGTCGCCCGAGCACGTCACCAACCGATGAAAACATTGAAGCAGTGAAGTAAATGATTTTGAATAATCGTCGAATCACTATTAGAGAGGTTACTGATGATGTTGGCATATTGTTCGGCTCATGCCAAGCAATTTTTACGGATGTTTTAGTCATGAAACGTGCGGCAGCGAAGATTGTTCCAAAATTGCTAAATTTTGAGCAAAAACAACGTTGCATGGACATCGCTCAGGAGCTGTTGAACGTCGTCGACGACGATCCAGATTTCCTCAAAAAGGTCATAACTGGTGACGAATCATGGGTGTATGGCTATGACATTGAAACCAAAGCCCAATCATCCCAATGGAAGCGTCCAGAAGAGCCAGGACCAAAAAAAGCACGTCGAGTTCGGTCAAATGTGAAGGTTTCGCTCACTGTTTTCTTCGATTGCAATTGCGTGGTGCATCATGAATTCTTGCCACAAGGTCGTACGGTCAATAAGGAATACTATCTTGAAGTTATGCGTCGTTTGCGCGAAGCAATTCGTCAGAAACACACAGAATTGTGGAAAACACCAATCATGGATTTTGCACCATGATAACGCACCAGCTCATCTTGTCTTGGCAGCTCATACGACCTTGTTTAAACTCTGCTACCCAATATTTTACATTCGTAAACGAAGGAGCAAACTTCTCCAGAGCAGAATCTAGCTCGGCTTTAAGCATCGATGCTTGTGCGTGAGTTTGTGGACAAAAACAAAACCGCAATCATGTCTCAACCACCATATTCACCGGACTTGGCCTCCGCTGACTTTTTTCTCTTTCCAAAACTGAAGACACCGATGAAAGGAAAGCGTTTTGCTACGATTGAGGAGATAAAAGAAAAATCGAAACAGGAGCTGTTGGCGATATCAAAAAGCGCGTTTCAGAAGTGTTTCAAGGATTGGAAAATATGATGGCATAAGTGTATTACATCTGAGGGGGATTATTTTGAAGGGGATAAGATAGTTATTGATGAATAAATAAATACTTTTTGAAAAAATTGAAAATAACAGTTATTTGTTGATCTCACAATTTTTTGGCCACAAATTCATTCAACATGATAGTCATGTGCGTTATGGTTGTGCAAAATCCGTAAGTTTCTTTCACAAATCTGACCGTTTTGGACGAATTTGATGCATCAAATGCCACATAACGTCCGGATAATATTCCCCATTTATCGTTCGACATTCTGACAAGTATTCCAGGTGCACAATATTGCGATAATAAAAAAAAACACTCAACATTACCACGACTTTTTGTCATTGGCTCGGTTGGAAGGCGCCATTCCGAAGTTTATTGACTGGTTTGCCAGGCAAACTCGCAAATTTAATCCTCATTATCATTTTATGAATGTGGTGTCAGAATTACCTTTCCCAAGCGACCGTTACGCCAACGAATTTTTTGAAGAAAATCCAGCTGTTTTGGAATTAATCGGGACATCTCGTTTCATAACCAAACAACTATGTAAAAGGGCACGCATCGACTCGTGAGAAACAGAAAGTTCTGCGGCTATCTCTGCCAAACTTAAATGACGATTTTCGGTCACCATTTTCTTCACTTCACTATACTTTGTTGGCGCTTGGAGCGAGGCCACCACATCTTGACTGCATTTGCAAGCACTGTACCACTCATATTCAAGTGTTCTTGACAAAACCAATTCGCCGTAAGTTTTCTATAACATTTTCAGCGATTTGGCATACGATACAAAATATCAGAGAAATTATTTATTCGATATTTTTATCTATTGTAAAGCTTGAAGCCTTAGCGTGCAAATGGATTCCATCATAACAAAGTTGGTTAGCTATGTTTTGTATAATGTGATAATCGTTTTTTTTTTTTTGTTTTTTGTTTCACTGCGACGTTATCTGAAGATTCTCGATCCACAATAATTGTACGCTATTTGTCTGGAACGTCCGAATATTGATGTCTGTTATGCCCATGTTGATTGTCTTACTTCGAAAACTCTCTCTTCACTAAATAATTATGATACATATTATGATTAAATAAATATTATGTGAACATTTTACCGACATCGTGAGTGATCAAGTTTAGTGGTTTCAAAATCGGTGATATGGTAAGGCTGTCAGCTGTTAAATACCTATTTATATAGTGAAAAGTTTGCCATTTACCGAATTAACCGAAGAATGCGTGAATATATTGGGTTGTTCGGAAAGTTCGTTCGGTTATTTCGTTAGTTTACCATACGTCACTTCTCGTGACGTAGAGTTCCTTCAAACACTATCATAACTTCCTCCTACCCCTTCTCTAAACTGTTTACTACTGTTTACTTGAGCTCTCGTTCTAATCGTGAGTGGTTATAGTGTTTTAAAAAAAAGTTTTAAAAAATTTAAAAAAAAAAATTCCGAAAAAGAGCAATTTAGGCATTATTTCCGAAAAGGAAAAACGGCTGTTGAAAAGTAAGTCTATTTAGGAAGAAAACGGACCAAATGAAAGAACTTGCCAGAAATGGTTAAAAAGATTATCTACGGACGACTTCTCCGTAACGGATGCTCCCAGATCACGACGTCTAAAATAATCTGTTTTCGAGGAGGTGACAGATTTAATTATTGTTAATCCTCGAGCAACGTTAGGGAAATAGCTGAAATAAAAAAAAAATATCAATCTCAACCGTTAACGGGGTCATAAACGAGCTTGGATTTGTGAACTACCTCGATGTGTGGATACCTTAGCCTCTCTCCGAGAGACTGCCTTCCGGACGCGCCAGAAACTTTCAGAGCTTAGGTGGGAAGTTTTATCTCACCCACCATACTCCCCAGACATCGCTCCGTCCGACTATCACCTATTTCGCAGTTTGAGCAACCACTTGAAGGGTTTGAATTTCCAAAACCAAAAAAATGAAAAATCGAATTGAACGATTTTTTTCAGAAAAACCACGCGAGTTTTATGAGAGAGGAATTAAAAAGCTCCCAGAGAGGTAGGAAGAAGAAGTTATTACAAAAGGGGGAGATTATATAATAGATTGAAACAATTGTTTTCTTGTATATAAATTTTTTTAAAAACCGAACGAACTTTGAAAACAACTCAATAGTTGAAACTTACTAATAAAGTGGTGATTCAAAGGCGAAGGTCTGCGTTAAAGACCGTGTTTACGCGGATAATCACCAAATGTTGGAATATTTGAAAACCAACATTGGTCAAGTTATCGCCGAGACACCACCTAGATGTGCGATAAAGTTGTCCAAAACTACCTCAAAAAGATTCACTGCTGTAATCAATCCAGAGGCAGTCATTTAAATGACACTATTTTTCGTACATAATGGGCAGGGTGGTCCAATCATTACAATGAAATACGAAATTCATCGAGATCAAAGCTTTATGTATGTTTTATTTAACTTTACTTTTGAAACGGAAAAATGGGTACCCTTAAATTGGGTGTTGAAGTAAAAATTTTGTTGAAGTAAAAATTTTGCTGAAAGAACAAATTTTGTTAAAGTAAAAATTTATGCCGGTTTAGGTTCCGTTCATCTCCGTGTCTGTTAAAATTGCGGCAGAAGGATCGAGAACAGCTTAACAGTTGGTTGCTGAACATTTTAACAGAGATATCTCAGATGTAGTTAAGTTTATTCAGAAATTACGTGAAATCACCGGACCAATAGGGAAAAACCTTATTGTAAAAGAAAGTGGTCTTGCATGAAGAAAAATTATCTTTATAGTTTTTTTTTTTCAAAGATTTACGTCGGTAGTTTACATGTAATCGATAGAAACATCATAAATTTTGTTTAGCGATGGCCATAATTGTGGGCGTGGATATTGAAGAAATACTAAATACCTTCATATTCACTGGAAAAATTATATGTGTATGATAAAGAGAGAATTCTTGGCACGCCATTTTATAAAGCGATAATCGCTCATAATGCTCGCCTACAATGTAATACAAAGTCACAAGTAAGCGAAATCAATCCAGTGGAACAATATTTTTGGCCGTAAGAATTCAATTAACCCTGTGAAAACAAGAATTTGCTATTGTTTTTCATACTTTTATCACTTTTATCACAAAGATTTGCCAACAATGAAGAGATGGAGTCTGCGGTTGATGGCTATTTTAGTGAGTTTCATAGTTCTTACTATAAACAGGGTGTAGAAGCTACTGAATATCGCAGGAAAAAGGAAAATTTCTTGTGTCTTCTTTGTTATGTTGGTTAGGTTTGAGACCGCCCTCGTATGTTAAGCTTAATTAGAAACACGTTTCCACTCATATGGAAGGTGCAAAGTAATGATGACGTAAGGAAGAATTTTGAGGTTAAATTTTTTCTACAAGTTGTTAATTGTTATATTTTATGATGGGTTTGTGCTCAGCTGAATAAATTTTATCTGGAAAAAAAAAGTCCAAAGACAATTTTGTGTTCTTTCAAAAATTGAAAAAAAAAGTTTTCACAACTTACTCTTACATACAAATTAGTTTAGAGATTCCTGCAATTCCTTCAATTATGAACTTACCTAGAAAGAAAAATAGAAAAGAAGACAAAAATGTTATTAGTAATTTAAACAACAGCAAACTCGAAAAATTTAGATATCACTTAAATTTAACATATAAACATTTTTATTTGGCTTTTGTAGACAGTCCCCTATTGGCTTAAATGTGGATTTAATTCAACATTTATTGGTGTTTGTGAAGCTTTTTTCCCACCTGGTTGATGCAAATTTTATGCAGTCCCATACGACTTCAACTGTGGACAAATATCAAACCCTCACAAAAGGAAAAAGTCAAAATCATAAAAACTGTCAATCCAGCACCGCCAACGGCCGGCATCTTCGCATCTTCTATCTTTGGTCAATATACGATGTCTGTCACTTTTTAAAATATCTATGATTTCAGCTAGCTCACGCACCTCCAGCCGGTGCCCTATGTCTGGTGTGGGCACCTCAATTGGTCGACCACAACAGTATTCGTTTTCATAACTCGTACGACCTCGTTTAAAATCTGCTACCCAATATTTTATAGCCGCAAACGAAGGAGCAGACTCCCCCAAAAGTAGAATCTAGCTTGGCTTTAATATCGGTTGGATTGAGACCTTTCAAATGGGAATATTGGATTACATAACGGTGATCAATTTTTTTCATATTTACAAATTCACGGAGATCGCTTACTTTTGATGGCTTTACTTTTCATGGCTAAAAACACTAAAGAACGTGGCGCTTTGAAACTTAAAACATATGTTTTTTAAGGTTGCCACTTTTCAGCTAAATAGTGTTTTTCAAATTACTGATGCCATATATGCGTCAGGTCGGCTAATTTTGGGACAACTCTCGTAGCTCGCTCTGCAGCTGTCCGTTTGTACTAACACTTTCAATTTCACCCAATTGGGGTTAAGCTTTTTAAAATTCCGTCTTTCCAATATAAAGCTCACATTTGGGGCGCAAACAAAAACGTGAAATGTAGCATATTTTATGGCTTCCTTAATTCTCATATAATCATATTGGCAATATACGGATATCACATTCCATCTGTCTCCTTTGGATACCCTTTGCATCAACATATCATACCGGGTAAATTGGTTGAGTATTAAAAACTTATTAAACAAAGCTTTAACTAAAAAGTGTGTATTTTATTTATTCTCCTTTTCCACATGACACTTTATCATATGGTTTTGTTTTTCTTATAGTTTCCATATAAAAAATGATTGCTATATAAATATGTAAACCATGTACTTCCATGTAGGAATATGTAGCCCGACATAAAACAGAAAAAAAGTTCCATGAAAATTGTGTGTAGGTGTTTTTGCACCTTACGAACTTTACGGAGCGACTAAAATGCAATTCAAATAGTTTCCCCACTTTCGGCACTCTTTCCCTCTTCTGCTGCGAACCGTAGCTTCAGCTTTCATATAAAATCCATTTCCATATTAATACTAAATGAATCCTGTGACTGAGGCAAGGAGGTAGAAGGAGAAGGGTGGAGGTGACAAGGCTGCAGAGTCGAATGCAAAGAAATCTGTGTTTTACTGTTGCCAGAAGAATTCACAATGGAAATTTCTTTCTGCTGCATCAGCGTTATGAGTTGTAGTAGCTGGATCGACTGCCGCTGTTTGCTCCTGTAGTCTTTGTTGTCATTTGTCGCGCGTAGGTTGATTTGAATATTTTCCATAGTATTACGCTGACAATGATGACTATGACGACGACTGCAACGACGACGACAAAATACAGTGCGCTTAAAACTAAGTGCACTGTGTGTTGTTAACTGTGGACTGTTGTTGTGCGGTAAGTAAACTGAAGGTGCATCGCACTATGGGGGAACAATGAATTTGGCAGTTGCCCCATCCCTCATGAATTCATTACTAAAAATTCAATTGAATTGGGCTCTGAATTACCTTGACACTTCTCCAGACATTGTCTCATTGTGCGGACAGGTTTTAAGTTAATGTAGGGAAATCAATGAAATCTGTTTGCCAGATTGCATGGTTCTGATTTCAATCGTTCGACAGTGATAGTGATTCCACAGTGATTTCGGATGGGCGGTTTCAAAATCATTGATGTCTTTTTCTGTGACAGAAATAGGTGGGAGCTATACATGCCATTGGGTGGATAGTATCATTGCCAACATCTTAGAGTATTAACATCTTAGAGAGGACACATGAAATTTTTGCTTTGTGGTTTCCCCGATTGATTAATTTCTGTCGTGATATTAATGAAACTACTCTGGTTTCTCTGTCATTTCTTCATGTCAAGGATTTGCGCTGTTGTTTTGCATCGAACATGGGAATGGACAGCAAGTGATGTTAAGAGAATGACTACAGTTTCGTATCTCAATTGGCTCCGGTTATTTAAAAATAGAGAAGAACGAACATGTTGTCCGTCTCGTTATTTCCACTATGTTCAGAATTTATATTCGCCTTCAGATACAAAAAAACTACAGTTGGTGGCTAATGCATTATTTTTGCGTTGTGGTTTCTCGGATTGATTAATTTCTGTTGTGATATTAATGAAACTTTACTCTGGTTTCTCTGCCATTTCGTTCATGTCAGAGGTTTGCGCTGTTGTTTTGTATCGGACATGGGAATGGACAGCTCCGGTCATTAGCTCCTATTTTTTTATAAGAGACCGACCAACATCTTGTCCCCTTCTTCATTTCCACTATACTCAGAGTTTGTATTGGCCTCCAGATTCAAAAAACTATCGTTGATGGCTGCAGGCGAGCCGGAACGAATTTTTACAACCGCCACTAAAACTGCAAGCCATCTTGCGAAGCAAAATCGCATAATAAGCTAAGACCCAGACCCAATGAGCCAGACCCAGAAATATAATAACAAACAATCTTGGCCGATTCTAAGAAACGGGGCATCTAATCGTAAAAAACTATCACATTTATTAGGTTTTCAACGGGATTGAGACAGTTTGCGCTAAAATACAAAAACATCTACATCTCGGGAACAAAGAGTAAAATTACAAAAATTAAAATATTTTCGGCATTGTCAGATCCTAAGGTATTCATCAAATCGAATGTATTAATGTGCAAAAGATAGCCTAAACAAAAATCGCTAAAATTTAAATATTTCTCTTTGAAACGGAGAGTTGCAAAAATGACCAAACTTTCGGTATTCTTAAGGCTATCTGGAAAGCAGTACACAAAGAAAAGAATGTCCAGAAAACAAAGAAATTGAAAAAAATCGCTAAAATATATAAAAATGTCTACAATAAATAAAAAATAACTGAGTTTTAACACGAAAAATTTATTTTATTTTGCCAATTCACATGAATATAAAGCATCTTTTTTTATATCACTAAAATAAAAAAAAAAAACAATAAAGTGAATAAAAAATCGCTAAAATACAAATGTGTTCATATGTTGGAAACAGAGTGTCTAATCGCCACAATAACAACATATTTAGGAATTTTGACAAAAAGTGTCCAGAAAACAAAGAATTTGAAAAAAATGTCTATATATCGAAAATAACTAAGTTTTAACATAAATATAGTAGCAACTATTTTAAATCGCTAAAATAAAAAAAAAATCGCTAAAATACAAAAGTGTTCATATGTTGGAAACAGAGTGTCCGATCGCCACAATAACAATATATTTAGGAATTTTGATAAAAAAAAAAATTTCTAGAAAACAGAGAAATTGAAAAAAATCGCTAATATATAAAAATGTCTATATATCGAAAATAACTTTGTTTTAACAGAAAAATTTACTTAATTTTACCAATTCACACGAATATAGTAGCAACAATTTTTTAAATCGCTAAAATAAAAAAGATCGCTAAAATACAAATGTGCTCATATATTGGAAACAGAGTGTCCAATCGCCACGATAACAACATATTTAGGAATTTTGATAAGAGAACTTTATCGGTTAATGTCAAAAATATCCCAAAAAATTTGAAAAATATCAAATGAAAAAATCGCTAAAATGTGGGCAGGCTTATAATTCGAAAATGAAGAGTCTATTTAGGAAAATAACTACATTTTGATTCTAATGGAGTACCTTTTACCAATTGTCTTCGACAAAGTGCGAATACTTTTATAATATAATAATATATATAATTTGGCAACATATCGTGCCAGATTTGGTCACAAAGTTCCTTTCACACTAAGAATAGTACGTTTAGTTTAAGCACCTGAACTGCGCATCGTATATTTTTCAAAGCGATTCTCTAAGTTTTTCCTCCATTTTTTACCATTTCAAAAATATTCTCAATAACATTTCCAATTTTCATAACAATAATATGGCCTCTCAAAAGGACGAAATTTATGTCAACTACAGAAGTATGAATTCCTCATCACCTAAGCTATTTGACATGTTATATAATGTTATAAATCTTTAAGAAATTTTCTTACATTGAATTTCCTAAAAAAATATGTACGAAATGCATACAAAATTAATATATTTATATAATAATGTCTACGGTCTCGAGAAATAAGGACTTAAATGAAGAAAAAAATCGCTGTTTTGAAAAATTTTTATAATTTGTGAACTACATTAAATTTTGGAATGGGAATTAGGCGAAAATATACATCAGAAGAAGTAAAATGATAATAACGAATAAACTCGACTTTGTCCTAAGAGTTTATTCGTTATTATTATTTTACTTCCTTTGGCGCACATTTTCGCCCAATTCCTAAATTTAATGTAATTTACAAATTATAACAATTTTTCAAAACAGCGATTTTTTTTATTACGCAAAATCTCCAAATAATTAATATTATTAAAAAAATACATTCTTTGTTATTATTAATTATGTTCTTAAGGCACATGTTGCCGTTTGAGCCCGATTTCAAAATTTCCTATATTTGGAAAATTGTCACAAATTCCCGTAAAAGCGATTTTTTTGGAAAAAACCGAAAATTTTTAGTGAAATTGTTTTCCATTGTAAGCACAGATATAATTTGTTGTCTTATCTCTAAAATAAATTAGTTGTTATTTCCCCCCATTGTGCACTGTGTATGCACACATGCATACACCACCTACCCAACATGGTAGGTTGCTTGCTGTGTTTGTTTTGCCAGTAATGTCGCATCGTCGCACATCCATAACCTCCGCTTTTATAAATTTTCTTTTAGTCTTTTGGAGGTTTTCTTCCTTTTCCATAAGCGCTGAAAAAAAATCTTGATTCCTTTTGCTTAAACTCTTTTGTGTGGAACTTTTATTATTTATGTGGCTTTGAGTTTGCGGTTTCCATCTTGCTTTGAAGTTCACATTTACAAAAGCCAGCAGCCACCGTAAATGCCAGGTAAAATTATTATAATTGTCACATTTTTATGTAAAAATATTAATTTAAATATGTTTTCGAGTGTTTAAACAGTCACAGACGTTTCAATGGACTCTTTTCTTTCTTTATTTATTTTTCGAATGTAGTAATTTTATTCAAGATTGGCGAGCCGTCATTTTAGGTTGGTATTTTGAGTTTTATTCAAGTGCTTGGTGCACGGTAGTCATTTACGGCTTGATTTTGGGCGTAAAACTATGTGATTTTTCACTCGAAAAACAATTTTTTTGTAGAAGACGAGGTTTATGTCCATATCAATTACTACGACGATATAACATCATTTATCCTAAAGTATATTTAAATTGCACGTACTTGGATATGACAATCTCTGGTATGATCAAGAATGCCCCATATCTGAGGAAAAGAATGTTTCATAGCATATGAGGAAAAGAATGCTGCATACATGGCAATGCTGCAGCCAAGTATGATGTGTGACGTGAACGAATGTTGTAGGGGGGAAAAAATAGTAACATGCCAACTTTTTAAGTGAAAGGAGATGTTGTGGAAAGAGAGGGAGAGTGAAGATATAGAGAGGCGCACAGGAATGGAGGTGAAGGCAGAAAATTCTATTAACATCTAAAATGCAAAGGATGTGGTGGTACAGAATACCTCTTCTGTAAGGACGACGATGGAAATCTGATCACCGATATGGAGATAAAATTTTTGTGCAATTTTTAGTTCCGCATGAAAACAGAAACGAAGAAGCCACATTAATTATTGGCGATGACGTAATGATCGCCTTCACCATCCTGAAACGAAATTCGAAAAGCAGTATTATGGCTTAAAACAAAAAACTTGAAGCAGATCTATTTCGAAGCAGCTCTATTTGTCATTGGCCATGAGTTGGCAATGAGAACGCATCAGTTCTTGAATACGATTTGGAATGTTTGAACAATGACTGGAATTTAAGTGAACTATGTCCTGTGTTCAAAAAAGGCGATACAAGTATTTGTATAAACTGTCGCGATATCAGTTTTCTACCCTTCACTCATAAGGTTCTGTGAAAGACTGAAGCCTATCTTATGTTATCTGTTCGAAACTTATCTTATCGGATCAGATATTCATTCTACGATAAATCCCGGTGAAGATTTGGGAAAACCAGATTGACACAAATCACCTTTTCATCGACGATAAAGCTGTCTTTATCTTTGCTATATGGCAAAAATTGTATGAGAGCCTTTTCCGCGTTTGATATTTGTTGGATGGTTATAGCCGATACAAAGACTGTAGTAGTGAGTTTACTCCAAAAGAGAATATAGAGAGGACGACAACGTGTCATGCATAATTTTAGTAAGCCCTTTTGCACCAAATGGGGGCTTAGACAGGGCGGCAGTATGTCGCGCGTCCTTATCGACATGCTGTTGGAGTTGGATAGTTGTGGGAAAGGTTGCAGTTAACACGACGATATCATCTTTAACGACAGTAATATGCCACTGGTGTATGCTGTTTGTAAAGACATCATAGGCAGAAAATTGAAAGTCATTACTGAATTGAGAAACAGTCTGCAAAAAATGGTTCTAGTGGTTGTTTCGACGACCCAAAATTCTACTCATTTCATACGATGCACAAACTTTCATAACTATAAATTTGGAGTGGTGGATGAATCCTTCCATCTCGGTTTCTCACAAGAGTAAAGTTAAAGATGCCTATTTAGCTATTGAAAGAATAAAATTGTTTGCAATCAGACACAGACAGAAAAAAAGCCCCAAAAATGCCTAAATGAAAGAAAAAAATAATGATTTGGTCAGGGCGACAGTCTATCGAGCGAGCTCTTTAACATACTTTTGGAGATTGTTATGAGAAATTCTGCAGTAAAAAGATCTGGTTCCGTTTTCAACAACTTGTGTACACCGATAATGTAGACATAATTGGCTGAAAACTGCGCGTTGTTACTGCAGTTTCCTCAAATATTGATAATGCGTTAACAAAAGTTAATAGAAATGGAAAAAGAAATAAAAGTAGACATAGAAATAGAAACTAGAAATTACAAAATCAGAAATTAGAAACATTATAAAAATAGAAATGGGAATAGAAATACAAATAGATGTAGAAATAGAAGTCGAAGTCGAAGTAGAAGTAGAAGTACAGGGTTGCCCATATTCGACGGACCCATGTTTAAAAAAAAAATCAAAGAAAAAAATAAAAATTTGGCGGTTGGCAATCTTATTCATTTAATTTGTTCCAAGTAGATTTGTTTACATCAATTTTTGAATATATCTCTCAAATGGCCGCCTCTGGCGTTGATGGCGTATTGTGCCCTTTTTGCAGCATTTTCCATCGTTTTCGCCAACATTTCGGCCGGAATAGCGGCTATTTCTTCACGAATGTGGTCCTTGAGCTCTTCTACGGTCCTTGGCTTGTTAACGTAAACCTTTGACTTCAAATGTCCCCACAAGAAGAAGTCAGCGGGCGTCAAATCGGGCGAACGCGGTGGCCAGTCCAAATCACCACTTTTCGACATCAAACGGCCCGGAAACAAATTCTTCAGAAAATCGATTGTTATGCGACTTGTGTGCGGTGGAGCGCCGTCTTGTTGAAACCAGAACTGCCTCATACGCTTTCGACGAATAATTGGCATCACAAAATTGGTCATCATGTCGCGATAACGCTCCTGGTTGATGGTAACAGCATGGCCATTTTCGTTTTGGAAGAAAAACGGCCCAATGACCGTTTTCGCACTAACGCCGCACCAAACTGTGACTTTTTCGTCATGAAGAGGCAATTCTTGAATCTCCTGAGGATTTTCAGTGGCGTAAATACGCAATTTTGCTTATTTACGGTCCCATTCAATGTGAAATGGGCTTCATCGGACATGATAATTTTGTTCCAAAATTGCTCGTCATCATCGGCCATTTCGATGACTCGTTGGGCCCATTCCAATCGACGAGGCTTGTCCGCAGGCAACAATCTTTGCGTCAATTGAATTTTGTACGGGAACAAATGCAAATCAACGCGAATAATCCGTTGTAAAGTGGACCGAGCCATGCCCAACTGCTGAGAACGGCGTTTTTGGGATGTTCTTGGGGACCTCTCAACACTGGCTCGTACGGCAGCGATATTCTCGACCGATCGCCTTGGTCGACTTTTATTTGGCCTCTTCGGATTAGAAAGAGCCTCACCAGTCGAAAATTTTTCGTATAAACGCTTAATGGTGTTCTTAGAAGGCGCACTTCTCACATTTTTTAATATTTTAAAAGCACGTTGAGTTTTCACAATTGACTTCTTCTGTTGAATGTAAATTTCAACTATTTCAGAGCGCTCGCGTGGCGTGTATTGTTCCATGGTAAAAATCTGCTTGGACTGACGCTTCAAACGCGGTATGTCATTAAGTGATCTGACATCTCTGTCAAAAGTTATGGCGTTGCCAGATGGGTCCGTCGAATATGAGCAACCCTGTAGAATTAGAAGTAGAAGTAGAATTAGAAGTAGGAGTAGAATTAGAAGTAGAAGTAGAAGTAGAATTAGAAGTAGAAGTAGAAGTAGGAGTAGAAGTAGAAGTAGAAGTAAAAGTAGAAGTAGAAGTAGAAGTAGAAGTAGAAGTAGAAGTAGAAGTAGAAGTAGAAGTAAAATTAGAAATAGAAGTAGAACTAGGAAATAAGAAATAAGAATTAGAAATTAGAAATTAGAAATCAGAAATTACAAATTTTAAATATTATAGAAATAGAAATAGATATAGAAATAGAAATGGAAAAAGAAATAGAAGTAGAAATAGAAATTAGAAATCAGAAATTAGAAATTAAGAATTAGAAATAGAGATATTATAGAAATAGAAATAGGGATAGAAATAGAAATTAGAAATATTATTGAAATAGAAATAGGAATAGAATTGTGCAATGAGAATCTCCCTCGGTGTATATAGGGCTATCCATTGCTTACTCTAAAATGAAATTAAATAAAACGCACATAAAGTTGTGATTCCCACGAAACTTTTATTTTATTATAATACTTTGACTTTGCCATTATGTACAAAATACAATGTCATTTAAAAGATAGCCTAAGGATTGGTTGCAGCAGTGGTTCCTTTTGAGGTGATTATCGATAAAATACGGTCCGGATGCAGTGGCTCTTCCATAATCACTTCTGAGTTCTCTGAGCCCCATATGCGATAATTTTGCTTGTTGACGTAACCGGCGAGTGAGAAAAATGAGCTCCATTGCTGAAGAAAATTTGGTTCGAATGAAAGCCATGGTTTGAATAACCACTTTCGTAGTAAGTTGTAACTATTTTTAAGCGTTCTTCGGTTGTTAATCAATCCATAATCGTGAATAGTAACTAAAAAAGTAACACTTCAAATGACAAGTATTCAACAACTGATAGCCTTGCCAAATCGGCGGTTTTAAGACCATTAAACGGATAACGCTATAAAATTCTCTTTATAGTTTTAATATGTACAATTTTTCAAACATTACTAGCAGCGAAAACATTTTTTTACAAAGTTTTGTAATTTATCCATAATTTTCTTAGTATTAAGAAATAACAAACAAAGTGCTCAATATTTCAACATGAAGCATATGTCAACATGTTTGTTTTAATCAACTTTGCTCTCCGTAGCATGAATCTTAAGTCCATATATATTCCCCCTCAACTTACACGCAATATGTAACATAATGTGCTGCCTTTAGCCGTACTAGCTGTTGCACATTTTAGTAAATATAACTGAAAAATTGCCAAATAACTAAAAAATTGGAAATTGTACTCTCCACTATGTTTTGATTAATGGCTATCAATTAATTATAGCCTCAAGTATGCAATATATGTGAGTATTTTGTTTTTCATTTTGTATCGAATAAATAATGAGTGTAAAGTGGTTTTGCAGTAAAAATACTACACATTTAATCTCCTTGCTAAATCTGTAAATGAATCAAGTTTTTTTTATTTTCAATATTTTATGCATTAAAAAGGATTGTCGCGGACTAGGACGGCATATCAGACATTAAGTATCTGTCTGCTTTTTTAATTTCCTTAATTGTTATGTGTTGTTGCATTGACAAATTAACTGCAAATCCGATTAGATTCATTCAGATTATTGTAATGGCAATATTAAAACCCAGCTTTGGCAGAGATAATTGCGTGAAATATACTCGTATTATAGATCACAGTTAGTTTAATCGCATATGCATAAGAAATATGCAATATCTTAATGTTAGGTTACACTGAGTATGACTGAAACTTGTTCAATACAGCGGAATCGAGATATTCGATAGGAAGGCGTTTTTGAAGATCCTGATTGTAAAGTTTTTAATACAGGGTGGCGCAACAGAACGTGCTCATTGCATCATCTTTTTTTTGCGGGGTAGAAAAAGCGCGGGTGGGGTGGGGCGGCGGCGGCTGAAGGTTGGTGTTTTGCCGAATACCGAAATAGCCGTCCGTCCAGCCGGCTGTGTCAAAACGATGCTAATAGAAAAATTATCTTATCTTATTATATTAAAAATTGACAATAATATCAAAAACGAGCATAAATTATTGCTATATACAGGGTGGCGCAATAGAACGTGCATATTGCATCATCTTTTTTTGCGGGGTAGAAAAGGCGCGGGCGGGTGGCACCTACATCGTTGGGTTGGCAGGCTCATGGAGTTTTAGTCGCTATGAATCACTTCGACGGGAAGCGTCGCGCATTTTGCGTGCGCGCATTTTACGAGAACTCTCGTTCTTATATTGCTACTAGGCGACTATATTGTTCTGAATATGGACTACGCCGAATTAGTGAAGCTCCGAGTGCTAATTTAATTAAAATATGGGTAAAGCGTTTTGAAGAGACCGGTTCAACATTTAAGCCACAAGCAAATGGTCGCCCAAGAACATCTAGAACCGAAGACAATGTTGAGAGAGTTATGGAGTCAGTACGAGGAAATCCACAAATGTCGACTCGCAAGAGATCGTCTGTCTTACAATTATCGCGACGAAGTTTGCAACGAATTTTAACATTGGATCTTAAACTGCATCCATATAAGCTGCAATTAACACAAGAATTGAAAGACTCTGACTTCATAGCAAGGCTCGTATTTGCTAATGAAATGCTTAATCGATTTTCCAATTTTGACAATATCCTTTTCTCTGACGAGGCTCATTTCCTTATGAATGGGTTCGTAAACCGTCAAAATTGTCATTACTGGAACAGTGAAAATTCCAAAATCAAACACCAGAAACCATTGCATAGTGCTAAAGTGACAGTATGGGCAGCAATCTCTGGCAGAGGAATAATTGGTCTCTTTTTCATCGAAAATGCGCGGTTAATACGAAACGCTATGTTGAGATGTTGGACGGATTTTTGGCTCCAAAGTTCAAGAATAATGAATTCCAGAACTTGGTTCTAACAAGATGGAGCTACCTGTCACACATCAAATAACTCCATGGCGGTGGTAAAGCAGATGCTCCCTGGCAGACTGATTTCGAAAAGAGGTGATATCCCATGGCCTCCACGTAGTCCAGACTTGACGCCTCTTGACTTTTTTTGTGGGGATACCTCAAACACAAAGTCTACAGTAATAATCCAAGAAACATCGTTCAGCTCAAGGAGAATATCCGTGGTGAAATGACAGCCATTACACCAGTATTACTGGAGAAAGTTTTCAATAATTTTCGTTTGCGGTTAGAGAAGTGCCGTCGTAGAGAGGGTCACCATTTAGATGATGTTATTTTTAAGAACTAAACTCCATTTATTACTCTACAATGCCTTAGATTTATTTTAACCATACCTTTTGTATTTATTTTTTAATCTATTTTTTAAATATGCACGTTCTATTGCGCCACCCTGTATAAAGCGTTGCAAAAGGCTTTATTTAGCATAGTTAAAGTGTTGTAGTCGAATATGCACTGCTGTGTTTGATTAAAAAGTTAAAATGTTGTAGTCGAATATATATGTACAATACTTTGTTTGATAACTTGTTGCCATTTTGAAGGCAATTCCATTGTGCGTCTTTCGTAGAAACGCCCTTGGGACGGTCGATTTTAACAAACTTCTTTTGGGGTGAAACTTTCAGAAGCACAATCATTGGCCATAGACGGGAACAGACGGCAATCAGTTGGTGCTTGTCCAGGGCTATAAGATGGATGCTTAAGAATCTTCCAACCAAGTTCCCGGAGCTTCTGGTGAGTCATTATCCACGTATATGGCCTGGCCTTATCCTGATTAAACACAATTCACCTCCCATGGACCAAAGCTGGCTGTTTGTGGGCGATTGCTTACTTCAGACGGTGTTGACAGTACTGATCCAAATTAAGATTTTAGCCCTAGGGAAACAGTAGGATATGATTTTCTGCCACTTCCACTAAATACACAGCACAACCTTCCTGACAGTCAATCATGGCTTAAGTATTGGCTGCGCCGGCTCACCGCGATTCGACAACGAAAATTGTATCGGTTTGTTCGGAAAATTCATTCGGTTTAAAAAAAAAATGTATTTGTAAATTTATATACAAGAAAACAATTATTTTAATCTATTATATTGTAGTTTGACGTCGTCGTAGGTGACCCACTTTTCAACACCAGTCAGCATCCGCATTAGAAATGAATTGATTTTGTTGCGATTTAGCAGCGTTTTGCAGATGAAAATTCAATCCAAGAGCTTTTTATTTTTATGCCTTTGCTCGTGTGGCACCCATACATCGAATTACTTTTATATTCAGCCTAATACAACTGGTTCCCAAAGGTTTCTTGTGCAATGTGTAGATCCTGGGCAATCAAAACAATGCTTACGTCGGTCCATTATTTTATCGACATTTTTGATAATTGGGCTTCCGAAGCCTGATGAAGTTTTGATATCAAAACTACCGGAATGAAATCGAACCCAAAATTGCACATGATTAAATGTTGCAGTATGAAGACCATAAACACTATTCACATTTTCAACCCCCTGACTTGTTTCTGCACCTCTATCGAAATCATAAAAATGTCAAAGTAGTATTTTGAGAACGAAATCTTATCCTTCTAATGCCATCTATCGGAACCAGATCGCATTTGTACAACACGAGATACAGATTACTAAAGCGATCTGTTGGAAAAACAATGAATTTCTTTTTCCTTTACATTATAATTCTCCTGCTTAAGTTGTGACAATTTTGCAATTCCTCCGACAAAAAACACTATTGAAGGCTTGCGAAAGTGAATTTGTTTATCATTACTGCTTCTCGGATCCAAGATAGCCTGTAAGCAATATCATCTTAGCTGTTCCTATGTAAGCTACAGGCCAGGCTATAGTTTCTTTAATTTAGAAAGCGACCTGATAACACAATTTAAATTTTTAGAAAATTGTGAACATTGACACAATAAAATAACCCCCAATTTTGAATTTGACCACCTTTTTCTTTATGTTCATTTTTGTGACTTACATTTAAGTTTTTTCAATTTAGAGATTTTTATGTCTGTTCATTTTATATAAACCCCTTATGAACCCGAAAAAGTATTAATTTCACAACGGGTGTTTTATATTTAATTAGAATAGCCAATTATTTTCAATTTCCTTTGGATTTAATCATAACTTTTCATAGGCAAAAAAAAAAAGAACAGAAAATAGGAAATCTCTGTAGTTAAATTCGACAATGAACCTTATAGTGTGTAAAGTTTTGTTACATGGTACCGCCCATTTAGCGACAATAATAAAATTCCGATTTCGAAAAAAAAATGTATGAATTGAACGTTTTTTATTTGAGAGAAGCAGTACTGGTGAAGAAATTATGCCAACTATCGGCGATGTTTCAGACTGAAGTCAGTCAGCGAAGCCAAAATAAGTTCTCAATAGAAATCACAACCTAAGGACAGGTGACGATGTAGAGTTATTTAAGACCGGAGAGAATAGAATGATTTAGTTCAACGAATTTCTATCCAAATGTCCCCTGTTCAAGAAGGTAGTCCAAGCATGTTTACCAACTGTCGCGGGATCAGTCTTTTATCCATTGTATATAAATAAGGTGATGTAGATTGTGATTGCTGTCTAAAGTTTCATGCCCGTTCCATTTAACTTAATTGAACTTTATTAGTTTGGCTTTCACCCTAATAAATCGACAATTGAAAAGATTTTTATACTACGTTAAATGCTGAAGATTAAACAAACCAAAACGTATCATCTTTATGTCGGGTATAAAGTTGCTTTCGACAGACCAATTCTGTGAAGATTAGTAAATTATACTGTGAAGTTGATAGGGATTTTGTGGAACGACTGTTATCAGCTTGAAATGAAGGTTTAGATAGAACGGAAGTCTGTCTGTGCGACCTCCTTCCAAGAATGTGATAATGAGAAATAAATACGAATGTTATCATCAGCGCTATTTGCGTGTGCTGATGATAGTATTGGCATTATTCAAAAACTGTGAAATGTTACTGCAACCTTCTCAAACATTGAAAATGAGTCAGTAAAAGAAACTTTTATTGCCAACAAGCACATCAAAGTTTATTTGTTTCGACTAACAAATATCCTACTTGTTTAGGATGCTGCCAGAAGGTCGACAACTGGGAGGGGTTTCATCTACCCCTCCTCCCCCATCAATAATGCAAATGACGTCAGTTCAGAAATTAGAAGAGAAGTATTTTTTGGAAGCGGATGCCATTACCAGATAATCAAGCAATTTAATGATAAAGTCAACTGGATACCTAATATATGTCGAATTCCTAAATATGCCGAACAACAGATCTACCAATTTTCCTGGACAGCGGGAATTCTAATTCATGATACAGGCAAATATGTCTGTTTTGGCAATCTTCGAGAAAAGTATGCTCGTTGAAATTCATGGACCCATCATTGCTAATCGGTTGCGCCGGTGGGATCATGTTCTGAAAACGAATCCTAATATTCTAGCATGAAGTCTTCGCCAATAAACTCCGTCGGCGGGACAGCTCTGTTTGGAGGAAGACAGTTCTTAGCCAATGTTAACATTTTGTGTTGTGAATTGTAGAACAATGAAGCCAGCTTTATTAAAATTCAAAATGTATGAACTGTTTTATCGACCTGGTCATACTGTACTGATTACGAACAAAGCCCATAATTCTTGAAGATCATTCTTATTTCTGATAATATGAAGACAGCGATACCTGCTTCGTCGATTCGACGAGGAATGAGCCTTCACGATGAATGAAGCGAAACCTTTTATTATTTTAATGAATTTATTTCTAAAATAAATCAACAAACGTCATACTGGTCATACTGTACTGATTACGAACAAAGCCCATAATCCTTGAAGATCATTCATTCACGACGAACGAATGGAAACTTTTTACTATTTTAATGAATTTATTTACAAAATAAATCTACAAATGTTTATGAACAAAACTTTATGCCAAAGTTTATGTCAAAAAGACATGACATTCTACCAATTAGATTTTTTGAATGTATATGTAGTAGACTTTAGGTTTGAGGGCTTCATTTGTTGGCGTACGATTGTTGAGTCTTCTTTTGCCTCTTGTAGATACAACTTAAATCTTGTGCTGCACTAAAATGAAATGTGCCGATGTCAACTCTTATATGTAAAATTCCTCAACAAAGCTGTTACAATCAAGTCCTTGGTTGTCGGTCGGCGGTCATTATGTATGATCTACCGCCTTTGTCAATCTCACTCCACAACATTATAGATTGTGGATCACGTTCAAATTGTGTCACGTTCATTCATTCTGCATATGATTTTATCCCGCTGTTTTTTTGAAGTCTAAAGGTAAAATTTTCTTTCAACGTCTTTCATCTGTATGGTCCTTTTCTATTCTCGTCACCCCAAAATTTAGAATATACGAGTATACTGCAGTTTTGGCCTTCCAGACCAATTGGCGTCTCTTCAAGCAATTGCTTATTATATTCTAAATATATTAGTTCAAATAACTCCTATTCTTTAAATGTTTTACATAATTTCAGAATTAGAATGGCTCTATATTGTCACCTTTTTCAGAAATTTGTTGTCACGAAGGCAGTACTTTAATAGCTTAGCAAAAAAAAAAACAAAACAAAAAAAAAACGAGTGTCTCATTATAAGCGCAATCCTTATAGGCCGAGAACTTTTTTATATTTTTCGTTCACTATTTCACTACTACTTTCAATTTTAATAGTAGCAAATTTAAGGCGTTTTTCAACTCGAAACATCAATTTGATGTCTTTAATTCACTCGATCAATCTCCGCCCTCTGTTTCTAATTCCGTTCGCAGTACTCTCTGGCTATGTCAGCACCAGTGTCAGCCAACCAATTTTTTTCCGCCATTTCCTCCTATTTTATTTGTTCTTCACTCCTCTACGAAATCCTCTTGCTGCTCAATGACTCAATTGTTGGATTTAGAACCGACTGTAATGCCTGTTGGGGTTTCGCTTGACTTAGAATCAACCGTTGTTGTTGCCACTTCTGCTGCCATAAGTTTCATCTCAAGGGCCACGAAGTGGGAACAAAGTTCGTTTTTTAAGTTTTCAGCGATTAATACAGAATTCACAAGAACCCTTTACCGGGAAAAAGCCGTTTGTTTGGCCAAGTTGTTGGCAGCTGTGGTTATCAAAAAAAAAAAAAAAGAACGTCAGCACTCCAAAGGCTCCCCCAACTAAGTGTGGGAGTTGAGTAGTACATTCCATTTGCCAATGGACTGGGTCATGTTGTTGAGGAGGACGGAAAGAGTGCCATTGCAGTGTTTTTGTTGTAACTTTTAAAATCATTATCTGCTCATTTTTACGATATGCCAAATATATTATTTTCGCGTCATAACGATTAGATTTCGATAGAGGGAAAGAGAGAGAGAGAGCGAGAGTGAGAGAAGGGGGGAGAGAAATAGATGTTTTATAAGCATAACTTTACCACGATTTGTAGGTTCAGTAGGGTGGAAGAAATTAGAAAAAAAGCTTAGATTTTGAGACGCAGAAATTTGGGTTATTAAAACGAAACGGGAAAAAGATTTTCGCTTCTAATTAGAAATGATTTAGAAAATTTAAATTGTTCCAATTTTTTAATTGACGCGTTTAAGCATTTCCAGCGACGTGTGTAATGTTAGCCTCTACCTTACTTTAGTTTGCAATGATATTTCTACTGGAAAATCAAATGTTAGATCTACTGGATCATCAAATGAATTACTCCACACTTTTATTATGGTGCGAAAAGATTAAACCTTTTTAAGCATTCGATTCAATTGCTATAACCTGTACTATATGGCTTTGTGATGACTTTATCGTGTTTCTGCTTAAATCAAACTTAGACAAGAGGAATACTTGAAATATAATTGACATAGATTAAACTTAGTCTTGTTTTAGATTCAATTTGGACTTGACCTAGACTTGACTTACTTAACTTAAAATTGACTCAAATTTTACTTAAAATTTCTTAGATTTGACTTTGACTAGAATTGATCTGGGCTTGACTTAGACGTAACTTAAACTTGAGTTAGACGTGGCTCAGATCTGTCTTAAACTTAATTTGAGCTTGACTTAGGCTAGACTTAGATTTGATTTATAATCGACTTAGACTTGACTTAGGGTTGATTAAGAATCGATTATAATTGACTTAGCTCGACTTAGACTTCATTTAGGCTTCACCTAGACTTGAGTTAAACTCGACTTTGGCCTGACTTAAACTTGAGTTAGGCGTTACTAAGATTTGATTTAGAATTGATTATAATTGATTTAAACTGGACTTAGATTTAATTATAATTGACAATAATTGACTTAGACTTGATTTAAACTTGATTTAGACTTGACCTACACTTGGCTTAAACTTGAATTAGAATTAAGTCGATTATAAGACTTAAACTTGACTTAAATTTGATTAGAATTGACTATAAGTGACTTAGGCTTGATTTAAACTTGACTTACACTTGGCTTAAACTTAAATTAGATTTAAGGCGACTATAAGACTTACACTTGATTTAGATTTGATTCAAAATTGGCTAACTGACTTAAACTTTGCTTAGATTTGGTTTAGACTTGATCTGGACTTGACTTAAATTTGACTTAGTGTTGAGTTAGACTTGATTTAGACTTGGATTGGGCTTGACTAAAACTTGACTTAAACTTTACTTAGAATTGACTTAGATTCGACCTGCACTTGACTTAGACTTGGGTTCGATTTGGCTTAGACTTGACATAGACTTGTCTTAGATTTGATTTAGAATTGACTAAATGACTTAAACTTTGCTTATATTTGATTTATACTTGATCTGGACTTGACTTAAATTTGACTTAGAGTCGAGTTAGACTTGATTTAGACTTGAATTGGGCTTGACTTAAACTTTACTTAGATTCGACCTGCACTTGACTTCGACTTGGGTTCGACTTGGCTTAGACTTGATTTGAACTTGACTTACACCTGACTTAAACTTGACTTAAACTTGAGTTAGACTTGACTTAGACTTGACATAGACGTGACTTAGACTTGAATTACACGTGATTTAGGCTTTTCTTAAATTTGAATGAAATTTGACTTATAATTGACTTACACTTGACTTGGATTTGATTTAGATTTGACTTAGGCTTGACTTAAACTTGACGTAGATTTGATTTACATTTTGTTTGAACTTGAGTTAGGCTTGAAATATACCGGACACAAACTTGATTTTACATGGATTTTATTTAAACGTCACTTATTGTGACCATTTTTCTGAAAATATGTTATCTTGCCAAAGAGCAACAGCATCAGCACTTTTTGAATATGTTAAGAAAAGATATTTCATTTATAAGACCACAAAAACTCACCATTTTTGCGACACTTTTCCAGAAAAGGCACAAGCCTCTATCTAAGGCTAAAAAATTTCCATAAACCGATGCAACATTTAAAGTTTTCGATTGTAAAGCGGAAAAATATTGCAGTTTCAGCCAGAAAAGTGATTTGAGATTTTGATTCAATTTGATTAAGACTTAAAATTTGGCTTAGACTTGAGATTGAGTCTTAATTTTGAGTAATGTTGTCGTGATTTTTCCTAGCATTTGGTTTGATTTGGACTTAATCTCATGAATGAATTTATGCTTAACTTAGTTTTAGCTAACTTTGGTTTGGCTCTAGTTAAACGACAGCTAGTTCTGATATGGTTTCACATTCCACTATAATCTTGTGTATGTCTGGAACTTATTTCACAAATCTCACGACCCTCGTAAAATGTTGCTTAACATCTCTGCATTGTATAATATCATCATATCATGAAAACAACTACCAATGACCCAGAATATGAATAAAAAAATAAAAAAAAAAAAAAACTCGAATGCACTTTTCTCACCATTCACTGCCAATATTTCTTTCCTGCTTACTATTATGGGTCGACCGCATCCAACTTCTTTTAGCTGCTCATAATTTGATTGTGTTCATTTCTTTATCTTCCCCTTCTTCCATTTATTCCCATTATTTCACCAGCTGTTGTTTGGCCGGGATCTAAATGAGAAAAAAAAAATGAGACAAAACCTCAATCACATGAACTGCAGGTGTTGTCATCTGCTGTAATTTTGCTCCTGCTGTCGATGACGGTAGTGGGCCGCTCTCTGATGCAATCTGAGTAGTCCTTAATATTTGTTTGCGGTCAGTCGGACATAAACATATTACGTGCAAGTGCACAGCGCTACTTCGTAGCCCAGAAAACACTTCAGTTACACATGATAATGACTTTTAATGCTTCTGGTCTCAGGATTGACTCAGGCGCCTCTTGAATGTTTACATGATGCATGGATGAATGGATCCAAGGATGGATGGACGGATGGATAGTCGGCTGGCTGCTGGTATGGATGATTGGTAGATGGCCAACGCTGCAAATTGTACCCTGAAGTGTTTGGGGTTCATTTATGTGTAAACTCATAATTGTTGTAGATGCAAAGAGGAATGAAGGGGGCATGAAGAGAATGCCACAAGAAAAAGGGATTTCGCAATTACTTTTTTTCCAATATCTTATGAATATGAATGGACATGGATATACTCGTACATGTGAGGATTGTAAACTAGTTCGAAGATAATGTAAGATAATTACCTGGCAGGGCTGTTATCGCAACTAATTATGTATTACATCGGTTAATGAGTACCGGGATTATGACACAGATGTCATTTCTAGCAAAAAAAAATCTATATTCCTTTTAGAAAGTGGAAATTTTCAAACGATGTTTATTAATTTGATCATTAGTGTTTGATTTATAAAGCATTACGTGACGCTACTTTTGCTATTCTATACAAGGGGAAAAACGAATTTCCTGTATTGATTACAACATGGGAAAAATACTGCTCAAGCTTGCCATCATGGCAAATTTTCCCTATCAAAAACAACCATACGTCGATGTTTTGCTGATTTTAAACAAGATCGTACAGACAACGATGATGCTGAACGTAATGCAAGTCCGAAAGGGGTCGGTGGGGTATAGTGAAAAGAAATCCATTATTTTTCCTATAGATGGCTCTGGTATCTTGTGTTGCATAAAGATGATCGGGATTTACCAAATGACGTTAGAATGGTAAGATTTCGCACTCACTACTACTCAGACTATCTCAGACAGTTTTGTGATTCCTTGACTCAGTATTAATCGAGCGTCCGTTAAAGATGGACACAAATAAATACAAAGAGGTGTCATATTTTACAGGCGAAAACGCCACCCAAACAGTTGAAAATGTGAATATTGTTTATGATATTTATTATATTTAACTGTAGCAGTTAATCAAGCGGAATTTGGTTTCGTCAATTCCGTTCCGGTAATTTCTAGGTCAAAATTCATTAATTCTCGGAAATGCTGATAGAATAATGAAAATCATCACGCCCGACTATCATTTAAGCATTGTTTCGATTTCGTAGGAGCCAAACATTGCACAGTTTAGAACCTCTTGAATAAGACTGGATACAAAAAGGAGGTCCATCTATGGATGTCACACGAGTTGACGTAAAAAACTGTCATGGACCCAATTTTCATAAGCGAATTGCAACATAATCGGATAATGACTGATGATGAAAAACGAAGCAAAAACGGTCGTGGTCGTATCGCTGCGAGCCACGGAAAGATATTGCTGCTATGTATTTGGTGGCATTGGCAGGAAATCATCTACTAAGAGTTGCTCTCCTACAGTCAAACTGCTGTCAACAATTTGCTCAGAAGCGAATACACTACTATATTCACATTGCATTGAGTGATTTTCTGGCTATTTCCCCAAATTCTTCACTGTAGGGGCTACGTTTAAAGTTGGTTAAAGAGATTCAACGTGAAAGGCAGCGACCTCTGAGGGTCATACAGGAAGGTGGCTATTGGAGTATTAGAAAAAACGTTGGCATGAGTACATTGTGATGAAGGGGAATACCTAAAGGCGATAAAATATATTTGAGTGAATAAAGAAGGATTTATTTAAAGTGTTGCAGTTTTTAGGCGCATTAGTAATGTTTTGTAAGGTCTAGTTTGACAGGAACTGCAACAGTTTTTTTTCGAAAATGGTCAAACAAATAGCAGATTCGGCGATTGTTTAAATTTTCTTAAACACGAGAGCGTTGTTTCTTAACAACAATGCCTTAGTAGATTTGGTAAATTTTTGAAATCTTTGCAAATATGGGACTTAGTGTTCCATAAAGCTTTATATTCGTGTACTATTTTTTTGATTTATTTTGATTCCATAACTTGTTTGATTATGATCGTTTGTATAATAATAAACAGATGACGTCACTGTTTACATTTGAACGGATGTCTCCTTCGAATGCAGAATGCAGTGTTAATAAATTATTTAAAAATATGAAATATTTACAATTGAGATATTGTAGATTTAGCGTTCTTTAATTTATAGTTTTTGAAACAAATTGTTTTGATTTTTATGGATAATAATGAATTTCGAAAAAAGCGCCATCTATTTTTAGTTTTTGTTATCTCGTTTTGATCAAATTGTAGTAGAATTTGGAGTAGATTGACTCTATTTTGGCGCAGAATTTTAAGAAGAGTTACGTTTTTGTGCAAAAATATGATATGAAACAGCTTGAGTTACAACGAGATGAATGAAAAAACGAAATTGTCGCCATCATTGTGAACGTAGCTTAATTGATGCATGATTTGGTATACTTTAAACCGACACCAAAAGTTTTTTTGATAAGTTTGATTTTAAATTAATCGCCAATTTGTATGTACTTTAAACCTGACATTCGCCCTCTGTATACTGCAGAATGTATAAAAGTTTTCAGAATTTCAATTTATGTTTTAATTAAAGAAAGAACCAAATATTTATGAATGTAAAAATACGAATTTTATGAATGTTATTTTGCAAACGTGTATATATATTTATACAATAACGTTTTGTATTCTTTTTCTTTCCAGGTAAGTTTCTCAATACTTTTAAGGATACATTTTATAACTAAACAAAACGGACGGACGGACGGTAAGCAAATTAAATTTATATTTACAATCATCCCCTAAGATCGCATATATGAAGTATAGTAAAAAGATATCCATTATTTTGACATTTGACATTGAAGGTTAGAATTGTAATGATGTAATTTGTTTTAAATATGTAAAACTTTTTTCACTAACACATTGCCATTTTGCCTCTCTCACATAAATTCTTATCTTTGTTGGCACAAAAGTGGGACAGTCGATTTTTACAAACTTCTCTTGGGAAAATTCTTTCACCACGAAACGGTGTTAATAACCTGCAGCCAGGTTAAGGCTATAAGATTGATCCATAATAATCTCCTAAACAAACTTCCGGAACTTTCAGCCGAGTCACTAACAATGCGTGTGTCTTGGCGTTTTCCTGATGGAACACAATTCCTCTCCTATTGGCCAACGCTGGCCGCTTTCGTGTAACTGCTTCCTTCAGACGGTCAAATTGTTAACAGTATATGTTCGAACTGAGAGTTTGGCCAGTGGGGTTGAGCTCATAGTAGATGATTCCCTGCAAATCCCACCAAATGCACAGTAAATGCTTTCTGACCGTCAACCCTGGCTTAGCCACTGTTTACGCCGGTTCATCGCTTTTCGATAACAACCGTTTTCGATTGCCATATGACCCCTTTGCAACACCAGTTATTATCCGCTTCAGAAATGGGCCGATTTTGTTAACATTCGTTAGCGATTCGACCCATGAGGTTTCTTTCGCCTTAACCCGTGTGGCACCCATACTTAGAGTTTCTTTTTGTATTCAGCCTTATGCAAGTGGTTCCAAGTGGGTTTTTGGGCAATATTTAACTCCTAGGCAATCAAAATAATGACGAGCGGACTTGATAATTTCCACCGTTTTATCGATATTTTTGACAGTTGTCCTTCCAGATAATGGTGTATCTTAAAAATTACCGAATTGGCGAAGCCAAAATTGGGCGTAACTGACTGCTACAGTATAAGAACCATGAAGATTATTCACATTTTCAGCGTTTCCGTCTTTATCGAAAGAAAACTACAAAATACGGGGTATTTTCCGCTATCTATATTTGACGGACGCTCAAACAATTCTTAGTCATGCAATCACAAAACTGTCTGAGTAGTTTCTTGAAAACGAAATTTTATCTTTCTAACGCCATCTAGCAGATTGCACTTATATAAAGCGAGATATAGATTATTAAAGCTATCTATTGGTACAAAATAATGGATTCTTTTTACTACATCTTATATAAGACTATGTGAGTGCATCATTATCACCGGCGAGAACTACAGATCAATGATATCTAATTTCTTTCGGCAAAATTGATTAATATTAAGTGTCGAAGGAAAACTACAAAATACAGCGTATTTTTCGCTGTCCATTATTGACGGGCGCTCAAACAATTCTTAGTCATGCAAGTAGTAGTTTTTTGAATACGAAATCTTATCTTTCTAACGCCATCTAGCGTGGCCAGATTGTACTTATATAAAGCGAGATATAGATTATTAAAGTTATCTATTGGAAAAAATAATGGATTTTTCTTTACTACATCTTATACAAGTATAAGACTGGTTTGAGAAAGATCGAAACATTTGCCTGGAAGAACCATTTGTTCATCTTTTAAGATTTGCTATTTAGCCTATGTTTCTTTAATTCCATCCACACATTAACAACCCTGCCTCGTGTTGGGTGTCTTTTTTGTCTTTCCTACCTTTTCTGTGATTTGTTTTACTTTGAAATATTTATATGCCTGTTCTCACTGTCGTAAAGTTTGGTAGAAGTTTTCCATCTACTACTTTGTTTCCGTAATATGTGCTTCTTTCATCTTACTATAATAAAGGGTGATACTTTAATCGTAGTTTTTTTTAGAAATCGAATAAAACACTCAAATTTGCATCATATATTAAAGTTTTTTATTGGAATCGATAAATTGGTTTTTACCATTTAATTTTTAAAGATAATTTCGTGTAAATGTTGTCCGCGACTCCGTCTCAAAATGCCCATTCGGAAGGTCCATTTTTTCATCACTTTTTCGAGCATTGCGGCCCGCAGCCCACGAATAACGCGTGTTGTGTTATCCTGTGACGCTTCAATAGTGTTCGGCTTGTCCACATAGACTAACGACTTGACATAACCCCACAAGAAATAATCAAGAGGCGTTAAATCGCAAGATCTCTTGGGCCAACTCACAGGGCCAAATCGAGGGATAAGTTGCTCACCAAATTCATCCCTCAACATATCCATTGTTTCACGAGCAGTGTGGCATGTTGCCTTGTCCTGATGAAACCACATGCCAACCAAGTTCAACTCAGCCAATTGAAGCAAAAAAAAAATCGCATATCGTGGTTCGATATCGTTCGCCGCTGACGGTAGCGTTTCTTCCACAGTCGCCTTTGAAGAAAAATGGACCGATAAACCACACCAGACTGTCGTTTTTTCGAGATGCGTTGGTAATTCATGTATGGCATGTGACTGTTCATCATTCCAGATGCGACAGTTTCGCTTGGTTACGTATCCGTTTAACAAGAAATGAGCCTCATCGCTGAACACAATTTTTCAATAAAATAGCGGATTTTCATTAAGTCTTTGTAAGGTCCATTTACCAAAAATTAGACGTTGTGGTAGGTCATTCGGCTTCAATTCTTGCGTGAGTTGAATTTTATAGGCTTTCAAACCCAAATCGACGTGTAAAATTTTCCTTGTGATTGAGTAACACATGCCCAATCGCTGAGAATGGCGACCAATTGACATTTCACGATCGTCATTAACACTGGTCGCTACGGCTGCAATATTTTCTTCGGTACGCACTCTGCGCATGCGAGTTGATGGTTTTATGGGGCGAAATTTGGAGATAACAGCACGAATTGTTGACTCAGCGGGTCGATTATAACGACCGTAAAATGGTCGTATCAAACGATGCACATTTGTCACAGAGCACGAATTTTGATAATAAATTTCCACGATTTGCAATCGTTGCCCGTTTGTTAGTCTTTCCATGATGAAATGGCGGAGTTTACTGTACACTTTTCACTTTGACAGATGACGTTTGGACGTCATTATCAGCCAGTGCTGCCAAACTGGAAAACTTAAATCTTGAAAAATCACCCTATGCAGTAGTCATATAGTCAGTCCTTCACACACAGCAGTTACTTACTTGCATACGTATAAAAGAAAATTATCTGAATTTGCCTTTTTTTTGTGTTTCCGCTTAACAATATTCCATGTTTGCTCTGTGGTGGTTATCATAGTTTCCATGTGCAATTCAACATATCAGAAGTCATATTCCATCGCATTGGCCACTGCTTGCCAGCATAGTTCTAATGTATTTGGCGTCATTGTGATACTCTTTGCTTGGTTTTACTTTACTCCATCTTACTTGGTTATTTCGACCGGATGAATGGCGGCGGACTTACATTTATACGATCATATGTTCATTTTTTTTCGTGTCGTTTTTCTTGTCCATTTGGTTACATTGTCACAGCTGGTCAGTGGTTGGGTGTTCTTCTGGTTGGTTATGGATACATGGATCGTTTTGTAGTGTTTTGTTTTATGGCCTTTTTGGTTATGAAGCAGTCCTTTTTCTGTCATATACTTGTATGATGAATTGTAGATATTGGATAAGAATGTTTCGAATACGCAAACGGGTTAACTGGTTTTTAATAAAACAAATCATCGATTAACAATCGTTCAACACGGTTTGTGTGTAAATTGCAGAAAAAAAAATTGTGTACTCGTATTAATAATATAAAAATTCAAGATTCTCTTAATTTGTCTTAAACTGCCTAAACGCTGGGAATATTTGTAAAAATATGGTAGCTCTTAAACTTCGGTTGAAGATTCGAAACGATCGCTTGGCTAAATAGTCAGCCAAAAACCATGCGGGAAGTGTGTAGGAATACCCAAGGAGATGATTCCTCGACGTGTGCTAGAATTCTGACTTTTACGGACTTAAATTTGGTGAATTTGGCATCGGGTCTTATGTCTTGGGCACCCGCACAACATCCAACTCAAAATAAATGACCACCAACAACGCCGTTTATTCGCTACTAGGCTTCGGAGAATTTAGGAGGGGACCCTAATTTTGGTAGAAAAAAAAATCAATTTCATTGACGAGCCGCCTACTTATAAAGGGTGGCGTATAAGTAATGTTAACGGCGACTATATTGAATGTACTTTTAAAGGGTGGCGCATAAGTAATGTTAATGGCGACCATATTGAATGCGTTCTTGTGCATCATTTGGTTTTAACTCATGATCCAATTGCATCCCATATGGGAAAAGATGTAACATATGTAAAATTCTTTGCAAAGACCGCCTAGACATCTCTAACTGCTGAGAACGTCGCCTGGTGGAAGTTTCGAGGCTTTCCTCAATACTTACTTGTACTCGAGCAATGATCACTTCAACTGTACGAGGTCTTCCAGCACGCGGAAGATCACAGACAGCCCCTTGTTGCCCAAAACGCTGAACCAATCGATAAATTGTTGGAGCGGTAGGAGCATTTCGAACATGAAAGAAATTTTGATATGATCTGAATAAGCGAATGCTGACTTTCAAAGTTAAATTAAACAACTTTGGTTCTTTGTTCTGCACTAAGCCTTTCCATCACAAATTTCATAGGTATTATTTAGTTAATTCTGTAAAAAGAGGAAAAAAGACTTCAACAAAAAATGTATTCGCTGATTAAATCTTAACGTTGCTTGTGCGCCACTTTATATAAATGGCTATGTTAACAGAATTGCTATGTATAGAAAGCTGTCAGCCAAGTGGCAACGTATTCACAAAAAGTTACCATATGATGCGGATTTCGGGCCTCATTGGCATCATACTTTTTTGAAAACGGCATTTGTGAGGCCATCACCATCAACGGCGAGAGCTACAGATCAATGACAACTAATTTCTTTTGGTAAAATTGATCAATATGGAGTGTTCGTAATATTTCAATTCCTGTTTAATTCACTTGATTCCAATGTGATTCCAGCAGGACGTCGCTATGTGCCACACAGCGAATGCCACAGCCGACAATCGGGGTGAACGATTTGAGTGTAAGGTTATCTTTCACGGAGATGGCATAAAATGGCCATTAAAATCATGTGATTTAATACCGCTTGACTTTACGGCGCGAGGTTTTTTCAAGTCGCAGATCTATGCCAATAAGCTGCAATCCACCTATACCTTTAAAGTCAACATAACGCAGGCCATCGCTCAGCGTTTGCCCAAAACTATGAGGTAGAATCATGAAAAATTTTACCTCTCTGTATCCGTGGCCACGGCGGACATTTGGAAAATATTACATTCCATTCATAATGACATTTATGGGCCTTTCAAATAGAAAAGAATTTCATTAACACCTCATACAAATATAGATTTATTCTATATTTGGAAAATACTCCACATACCATATATGGATGATAAGATGTCCATTAAACAGTATATCAGTAAGAGATCGATGGGTTTAAGAATAGAAATGCATGTAAGCTCATTGAATGTATGGAAACTCTCTCATATTTCATTCATGAAACGAAATGGGAATTCGTTCCTTTGTTTTTTTAGGTGAGTTAGAGTGTGAAGTTGTCTAAAATGTACTATAATTGCGGTCGCCAATACAGCTACTTTGCACTTAAGTTGAGCTGACATCACATTGAAGAACAAATTATGGACGACATGGACGAAACGCATGACTTTAGTGTTTCAAAATTGTTTCGATATCTCATATGTTAAAGAAGTTTTTGGCCAAATTTGCATAACAAAGCAACAATTTATGACTAATATCTTGTATGATTTGTAGCTCCACCGAAAAATGGTCCACTGTTGACAATTAGAAATACAACTCAGTTCTGAAGAAAATTGAAAACCAATTTCTTAAGTCCGCTTTAGATTTCCAGATAATTATGCAGAGTATCGTTAATTGATTCTCTTGTTGCGTGTCCCCCTTAATTTTGGGTTCAGAACTCTTAGATTAATTTCACATATTCAAAATTTTCTTTAAAATAAGTTGGAAATTCTCAAATTTGCTTTCATATATTTTCAGCTTTTGGGTGCAGTCCCATAAAATTGCGTTTACAATGACAGCTACCATTTTGTTTTTCTTAACCATCTCTTCTCCAAGCATCTGTATACCAGATTTTCCGTAAGTTGTACAAAATTATAACTCAACTTCTGGGCCAAAACAGAAATTTTTTCAAATTCAGGTTTCACTTTTGTCCGAAATAAAATTATGTAAATATGAATTAGATGGCACTTTCTATGAAAAAATTATAAAAATTATAACTCAATTTCTAGACCAAAATACAGGGTTGCCCATATTCGACGGACCCATGTTTTTTAAAAAAAATCAAAGAAAAAAATAAAAATTTGGCGGTTGGTAATCTTATTCATTTAATTTGTTCCAAGTAGATTTGTTTACATCAATTTTTGAATATGATATCTCTCAAATGGCCGCCTCTGGCGTTGATGGCGTATTGTGCCCTTTTTGCAGCATTTTCCATCGTTTTCGCCAACATTTCGGCCGGAATAGCGGCTATTTCTTCACGAATGTTGTCCTTGAGCTCTTCTACGGTCCTTGGCTTGTTAACGTAAATCTTTGACTTCAAATGTCCCCACAAGAAGAAGTCAGCGGGCGTCAAATCGGGCGAACGCGGTGGCCAGTCCAAATCACCACTTTTCGACATCAAACGGCCCGGAAACAAATTCTTCAGAAAATCGATTGTTATGCGACTTGTGTGCGGTGGAGCGCCGTCTTGTTGAAACCAGAACTGCCTCATACGCTTTCGACGAATAATTGGCATCACAAAATTGGTCATCATGTCGCGATAACGCTCCTGGTTGATGGTAACAGCATGGCCATTTTCGTTTTGGAAGAAAAACGGCCCAATGACCGTTTTCGCACTAACGCCGCACCAAACTGTGACTTTTTCGTCATGAAGAGGCAATTCTTGAATCTCCTGAGGATTTTCAGTGGCGTAAATACGGCAATTTTGCTTATTTACGGTCCCATTCAATGTGAAATGGGCTTCATCGGACATGATAATTTTGTTCCAAAATTGCTCGTCATCATCGGCCATTTCGATGACTCGTTGGGCCCATTCCAATCGACGAGGCTTGTCCGCAGGCAACAATCTTTGCGTCAATTGAATTTTGTACGGGAACAAATGCAAATCAACGCGAATAATCCGTTGTAAAGTGGACCGAGCCATGCCCAACTGCTGAGAACGGCGTTTTTGGGATGTTCTTGGGGACCTCTCAACACTGGCTCGTACGGCAGCGATATTCTCGGCCGATCGCCTTGGTCGACTTTTATTTGGCCTCTTCGGATTAGAAAGAGCCTCACCAGTCGAAAATTTTTCGTATAAACGCTTAATGGTGTTCTTAGAAGGCGCACTTCTCACATTTTTTAATATTTTAAAAGCACGTTGAGTTTTCACAATTGACTTCTTCTGTTGAATGTAAATTTCAACTATTTCAGAGCGCTCGCGTGGCGTGTATTGTTCCATGGTAAAAATCTGCTTGGACTGACGCTTCAAACGCGGTATGTCATTAAGCGATCTGACATCTCTGTCAAAAGTTATGGCGTTGCCAGATGGGTCCGTCGAATATGGGCAACCCTGTAGAAACTTCTTCAAATTTAGGTTTCACTTTTGTCCAAAACAAAATAATGCAAATAAGAATTGGATGGCACTTTGTACGAACTTCATCTTCAAACTTCAGATTATCAGTCAAAATTTAAATTACTCGTATTTGTTTCAAAACTATAATTTAAATAATAATAATATTCGTAGAATATTTCTTATTTAAGTTTAGAATTTTTGGAATTGTTATTGTTTTTTCATTGTGAAAAGCATCGCCCAGTTGAAGCCTCCTCTAAACAAAATAAACAGACAAAATCCCTTGCATTCCGTGAATAAAATATGGAAAAGTTTCTCAATTAGCTTAAACACATTCTATTTTTACATTCAATCAACGGGGCCTCCAATTTGAAGACGACTGCGAATGCTACAGTTTGGGAAGCATTTCACAGACTTGACGATTACACTCGGCTACTCGAAGTGTTCGTGAGATACAGTACGGTGACCGTCGCTCAATTAATCGTGGATGACTGTATGCGCGGATTGAACCCATGATAATGCAAACAATAATGGCGTGCACTAACCATTGCGTCACGGCCCTTTAGATAAGCCTCTTCTAGAGGTGAAAAATTGTGTAATGATTGGACGCTCCATTTCTGTATTACAGTTATACTTATATTTTTGAAAATTTTTTTGTATTTTAGAAATCTTTTGATACCAAGTGAAGGTTTACGCTTTTTTCGATATCCTTTAGAGGTTAGGAAAAATTAGTTTATGTTTATGATTGGACGCTTTGTTTTCAATATATGACGATTTTACTGATTTTTGTTCATATATAGAAACGAAAAAGGAGTTTGTGCTTCTCAAGTCTCACCAATGGATAACCCTCGGCTGTAAGGAATGTCCAAAACTTGCTCGTTACTCATGAGTAATGTGTAGTTATCGCAGATCATTACCTACGATGTGAATAGTTTTCCATGGCGTCTGTCCATTTTCCATGAGTACCTCCTCTCTGTCGTTCTTGATTTTTCATCGATAATGTGACCGTTTCTCAGTTCACACGGCGATGTGCGTGAGTGGGTGCATTGCGAACGAACGTCTCCTGAAAGCATTGCTTGCATTGCAAACGTGGCTTAGCAGCAAAAATTATATCCATGATTTCGCACAGTTCGCACAGTTTTACTTATACACATATGGTCAAAAAAATAAGTCTTATTTTTAGTTTATGTTAAATTTTAGTTACTTTAACGGAAAGTAAACATGGCAATTCTTCTTTATTTAAATAACTTTAATATGGTAATGCCTTTAAAAGTAAAATCAAAACTGGTGCTTCCCCGTTGTTTTCATTGTGAGTTAGTTTTGTTCAGGTGTGATTGCAGTAAGTGGTCAAAATAATAAATACATTGCTCAATTCCTTGGTTTTTTCTTTCTGTTTTTTGCTGTAGTCTTTTGGAAAGGCTAATTATTTTACTGTTGTTTATCTTTATTCATAACAAACTATATTGTAAAAAAATCAGCCATATGTCGAAAAAGTCATTTTACTCCGGAGGAGAGAAAAATTGTTTCAAGACTAAGAGAAAGTGGCCAAAGTCTTCTTTCTATAGCAGAAACTATGAATCGGTCGATATTTTTTGTACAAAATGCTTTAAAGCCTAGAAAGCCCGTCGAAACTCGCGGAATACCCAAAAAAACTTCAAAAACAACAGATATCCGTAAAGTAACACTCGCGAAGAAGGACACATTTGTGTCTTCAAGAGCGATTTCAGCAGAAATTTAAAATGTAATTTCATTGCGAACGGTTCATCGTAGACTACAAGAAGCTAATTTACCAGGACGGATAGCCAGAAGAGTCCCTTCGCTTAGATAAAAAAGTTTGAAGACTAGATTGGCTTTGGCAAGAAGTCATTCCAATTGGTCCGGAAAAGACGGTGAAAAAAATGGCGGAACAAAAATTAATGTATTTGGAAACGACTGTGCCCGGAATATTCGACGCCCTAAGGGTAAGGAGTTCCATGTTCGCTTTACAAAGAAGACGGTCAAGCACGGGGGCGGCAATATTATGGTCTGGGGTTGTTTCTCGTGGTATGGTGTCGGTCCGATACATCGAATTACCGACACTATGATCAGATCCCACTACAAAGATATCTTGGAAAATACGATGTTGAACTATGCTGTGGAAAGTATGCCTCTTAGATGAACATTCCAGCAGGATAACGATCCGAAGCATTCGTCTAAGTTGGTAAAGGATCGGTTTCAAGATAATAATGTTGCCCTTCTTGACTGGCCAAGTCAATCTCCGAACTTAAATCGAATCGAAAATATTTGGGGAGAGTTAAAACAAAGAATTGGGAAGGAGGTTCTTAAAAATAAGGATCAGTTATAGAATTTTGTTCAAAAAACTTGGTATGAAATACCAGTAGAAACCACCTGCAAGAGCTTATTGCCAGCATGCCAAAAAGAGTCAACAAAATAATTGAAAATAAAAGTGGATATTGCGGCTTTTACCGAAACTGAGCCAATTTAACAGAAAAAACTTGATTTTTTTACTTTTTTTCTTATTTTAGCTAAATGTACTTATTATTTTGTCCAATATTTTTTTTTTTTTTTTTTTTGATTAATTTCTTACTTTTTGAAAAATACTGAATTTAATTTTGGGTTTTTGCTATCGTTTCAGTATTTATTTTATTTGTAATGTTATAACAAAAAAATTTGTATTTATTTTTTCCTTTAATTTAAATAAATTTTTGTGCCTTTAAAAAAAATGTAGAGTGTACTTATTATTTTGGCCATATGTGTATATATTTATGAAAATTCTTTTCTACCCCAGGAAAATAATCACCATCTAATGCCAGTAAAGCCTACATTTTGTATCTGTTCAAACATCTCAAACACGCACAGCAACTTAACCTGTCGTCGTCGTCGTCGCCTCCCTAAAACAAGCGAACCCGTGTATTCCATACAATGTCGCCGTCGAGGCTGTTGGATGTAACTGTCTATCCTCCTTTTGGCTGCATAATCTCATTGAATTATCGTTTCGGCATTAACAGTTAGTTTGTATCAGTTAAATTGTATCTAATACTGAATGAAAAACAATACGGAAAATTTCCCATTGAGGTTGAAACGACAAGATGCCAAATACGAGTATTCAACAGAATCTGTGTGGCAGGAACAGCTTCACAAATCATTAACGCGCGTACACACCTTTTAAATGTTTCATCTTGTGCTGTTGCGGGAAAATCTCAAAAACTTCTCTCAGGGAACTTCTTTCTAGGGATGCCACATTTATAAATCGATAAACGATACACTTTTTTGTTTTAACGAAAACAGGATTTAATTTAAGTCAATATCTTAATATACTTAGTATTATATGAACATATTTAGGATTATATATGTAGAATGAACTGGTTTTTTCTGGAACTCAGTATCTCGGTTTTTTCAAATTGGCTTTTGTTTACGCCCAACCTCAACTGATAATTACAAACTATACTGTAAATGAACTATTTCCAATAAGAAAGCTCTCATTTCTTGTTTCTGCTGTGTAACTTCCTTCGAAGATACACAATGCATGCTTGCGACATTTGCGCCCCGAAAGTAGTAGTTAATTTGCTCCTGAGAAACAAAGTTGGATTCTCTCCGTGAACTACTGTAACAAGTGGGTTTTACATTTTCTTCATCTTAGAATATATAACCACTATATAACAACCGTTTGGTTTTAAATTCCTCTCCCACACAAAATTCTTTGGAAGCGATGTTCACCTGTAACAACCTCAGCATGCATCCGGCTCGAAGGACCAAAAAGCTTTTTATACTTTTCTTGTAAGCTTAAAAAAAAAAAACAAATTAAATTCGTTGGAAAATTTAATGATACCATTAAATATTTAATTTTCTTGAGCCAGAGGTTTTTCTTTGAATTAACAGTTCTCTTTTATCCTCAACACTGTACAGAAGACGAAGAGTTCACCTCAAATACCGTAGTAGAGCTAAATCAATCATTTGGAAATACAAAGGAAAATATTTTTCTCGGTTATTTGAGGGTTTGGGTTCTTCTGATTTATGACGTGTGCTGAAGAGTATATGTAGGTTGCTCTCATGAAAACCAAATATCGTATGAGGATGATGTAAACGGCATAAGTGACCATTTTGTTCGTGATGTAGGACTTGAAAACACATACTCGTCCAACATGGATTTTAGCGTGGATAATTTGATTGATGACGGATGATTTGTCATCAATTTGATGGATAATTTGTTAGTGATGTTCATACTCATATACTGGATGGATAGACAACCTAACAAAGAAGACACAAAAAAAAAAATCGGGAAACATTTTCTCTATTTTTCAAAATAATCTCCTCTTAGCTCGACACACTTTCCAGCGATATTCAATAGCTTCTGTACCCTATTTACGTTAAGAACTGTCAAACTCCTGAAAATTGTCATTAACCGCCGCGACCACCACCCCTTTATTGTTGGCAAATCTTTTAGCATCGAGCTATTTTTTCTAGTTTGGAAGTAGAAAATATCTCGAGGAAGCTAAATCCGGCGAATAAGGTGCATGATGAAGTAATTCGAACTTTAATTCATTAACTTTGGCCACCGCAATAGTAGATGTCTGAACTAAAGCATTGTCTGGATGAAATGACGCTTTCGTTTTCGCCAATTGCGTTGTTTTTGCATTAATTTCATCACCTAAACGCTGTCATAAATTAGCATAATATTCGCCCTTGATGGTTTTTCCTTTCTGAAGGTAATCAAGTCAATATATAGAATCCCAAGGGCATTCCAAAACGCCAGGCACCATAACCTTGCATGCAAATGGAACCGTCTTCGCCTTTTTTTAAACACGATTCTCTCATTCCAATCCACTGCTTTGAGTGTTCTTTGTCTCAGGTGTGAAGTAGTGGGCCCATGTCCCATCCCTGGTCATAAATCGACGCAAAAATTCGGTTTTATTGCGGTGAAATATCGCCGAACGCTATCGAAACATCTTCACGACGCTGTTTCTGTTCTATTGAAAGCAAACGCGGCACCCATCTTACGCACAGCTTTCTGATCTTTAAATCTTTGGGCTATCATTTCCCATTACACCTTTAGACCATAAGGGGCACCAAACAGTCACTTTTTCCGAATGCAATTGGCTATTCTACAATCAGTTCTGCGTTCTCTGAGCACCATATTCGACAATTTTGCCTGTTGACGTAATCGCCGGGTGAGAAATGAACTTCATGGCTGAAGAAAATTTCGTTAGATTGAGCACACGTTTGAGTAACCTCTTTCGTAGTAAGATTTAACTATTTTGACGTGTTCTTCGGCTGATAAACGATTCATATTCATAAATGGCAAACCTTTCACTAAATAAATAACACTTCAGGTGACAGTTTTGCCCGACCGGCGGTCTTGAAACCACTAAAGGATAGCCTTATATGATGAGTACCACACGAGTTAACACAACTAAACCTCATGGATCGATTTTCCACCAGCGAATCGTTGCTGCATCGACAAAAACGAACTATTTCTGAAGCAGATGGTGATGAATAGTGGATTACTGGCGACAACATTAAGCGAAAACGGTCATGGACAAATCGCGGTGAACCGACGTTGTGAATCCGGTGGTCAAATAAAGATAGATGGTCAGGAAGGTTTGGTTGTTGTTTTTCTTGGGATTGGCAAGAAATCATCTACTACGAGTTGCTGATCCGTACTGTCAAGAATTGGGAACTGTCTGAAGGAAGCAATCGCTCAAAAACAGCCAACTTTAGGGAAGAGCCTCATCAGAAAAATGTCAAAATGTATCAAATGCTTCGGGAACGTGATTGGGAAGTTTTTATCGATCCCACTCTATAGTATAGACTTGTCGCTGAGTGATTACCGCTAGCTCTTGTCTATAGTGAATGATTTTGCTGTTGAAAAATTCGCTCAAGAAAAGCTTGTGAAAGTCAGCTGTCCAAAAGGAGACAATAGTTTCTAGAGGCAATAATAGAATTACCTTTAAATTGGCAGCAGATTACTGCAAAAAACCGTCCATATTTTACCTAAATCGCGTCAATCTAACTATGGTAGGTAAAGAATTCCAAGTTATATTAAGTAATATTAAAAACGGGCGTTATTCTTTCTGTGGGAGTGGTGTAGATTCAGTTATATGAAATATTATTATCATTTTTGTGCACTTTTTGGAAATGACGAAAATGCGACACAAAATATTCATGATAATTCAAAATCAGTGCTTTTTCATACAGATTTGCGCATTTTACGCATCATTCAATAGCGTTTTTTTTTTTGTTTTGTACAAAGCAGTGCATTTATCACTGTTGAAAGCAGTATGTCTGGCATCCCTACTTAGAGACCGCAGTGCGGAACCGCTTCAGAATGGGGGAAATCATCATCATCATCATCACCATCAACAGAAACAGAAACATTTAAACTAAAGTTCTCATTCCTACCAAAGGTCACCAGCCAATCAAGAGTGCAGAGTAATCAAGTGATTTTGTTTCTTCTGTTGCCATTTATCTTTGGGATTCTAAACTTGGAGGTCTCATCGATGCCGAGTGCATCTTAAGAGTGTGTGGCACCGGTTGTTACACAACTCACATACGATACGCTCACGCAAATGACTGAACACAAAGTGAGGAAGGAATACTCATACTCATACACACACACACACGCTGCCGCCGACACACATAGAGACCGACAAACAGACGGACACAACACTTTGTTCGCGTTGTGATGTTCAATTACACCTCTTCTCTTTTGTAAGGATTTCATGGTTTCTAAGATTGGTTTTATGCCTCATCTATTTTGTGTTGATGCTGGCTGGCGTTGATGTTAGTTATGATGACGTCGACGTCGATGATGTAGTTTTCTCTTGAAAAATCCAATTTTCAATCTATAGAATTATGAGCATCTTCACTGTGAGTTGTTTGATTATAGCTTTGTTTCAGACAATGCAACGCTATTAAACGCCCAAGTGCATTGAAGAGTAAAATTTACCCAGCAAACATTTTGAGTCGATTAATAAGTAGTGCTTTGCTTTTGTTTTAACAGCAAAGTTGGTTAAAGTTGGTGTTTTAGAAGTTGCTTCGAAAAACATATTTGAAACTGTAAACTGTGAAAAAAACACCAAAATCATATAGGAGAGAGAGAGCTTCAAATAATACTTTTAATATTGTGAAACATTCGAAAGATTCCGTTTTCTGGTAGAAACTCACAGATCCGAGGTGCGCTGCATAGCCAATATTTAAAGTGAACGAGAAATATTTGCTATAACGCATAACTACGTTAACATCCAAAATTTCTATCTGGACCAGAATGTGGTTTTAATGGCCCTGTCTCATAAATATATGTCCTGTCGTTTTCTAAAAAGAGAATAAAATACAAAAGAAGCGACATCCCCCAGTAAGAATAATGTTTGATGGTAGAAAAAAATACGAATAAGCGATTCGAAAGGAATCATAGAAATCATTGAACGAAAATTGAAAACATTCCAAAGTAGTCACGTTTTTTTACCCTCTCTCGAGGTAACGAAGGTACGTGTATATAATTTGATAGGACGAAAGTACACATTTAAGAACAAATTAAATGTAAAGCCAAAGCTAATGTTATGTCAGTCTCTGATATACTCTCATTTGACGTATCTTCCTTTCGTGCATGCATGTAAGTTCACCACCTGTCTAAAGGCTCTACAATCGGCACAGAATAAATCTTTAGAAACTATTTTTAATCTACCTATGAGATTCAGTACATCTTCTTTATAAAGGGTGGGGTATAAGTAACCTTAACGTCGACTATATTGAATGCGTTCTTGAGAATCATTTGGTTTTAACTCGTGAACCAATTGCATCTTATATGGGAAAAGAAGTGGAAGTTTCGGAGTTTTCCTCAATACTTGCTTACACTCGAGCAATGGTCACTTCATTTGGAACTGCACGAGGTCTTCCAGTACACGGAAGATCACAGACAGCCCCTTGTTGCCCAAAACGCTGAACCAATCGGTAAATTGTTGGAGCGGGAGTAGCATTTCGAACATGAAAGAAATTTCGATATGATCTGAATAATCGAATGCTGACTTTCAAAGTAAAATTGAACAACTTTGGTTCTTTGTTCTGTGCTGAGCCTTTCCATCATAAATTTCCCAAGTATTGTTTAGTTAATTTTGTAAAGAGACGAACAAAAACGACTTAAACAAAAAATGTATTCACTGATTAGATCAGATTACTTATGCGTCACCCTATATAAAGGTTATGCAACAAATGTTTTACCTATTAAGGGAATATACAAACAACAACTTCTGCTCTATGTCCGCAAATCAATAAATGTAATTGAAGTCTCCTTTCATAGAAATATATCATTAACCTAAAGATCCACCCTTCAAGCAATGGATTTAAATATCGTGTTTTGTCGGTTAGAGTTGACCAAGCAACGTGTTACATTTGCTGGACCATTTGAGTATAATCAATTGCCAGTGTACTTGAAAGAAACTTCACTTTTATCAGTTTTTAAAGTCCAGTTAAAAAACATTTGAAAGATAATTTTGAAATCCTTTTCATCTCTCCAATTATTAAATATTTTAAAGGTAATAAAGGGTGATTCGTAATTTTTTTTAAATCGAATAAAACACTCACATTTGCATCATATGTTAAAATTTTTATTGGAATCGATAAATTGGTCATTGCCATTTAATTTTTAGAGACAATTTCATGTAAATGTTGTCCGCGGCTCCGTCTCAAAATGTCCATTCGGAAGGTCAAATTTTTTTGTCACTTTTTCGAGCATTTCGGCCTGTATTCCACGAATAACGCATATTATGTTATCATGTAAGGCTTCAATAGTGTTCGGCTTGTCCACATAGACTAACAACTTGACATAACCCCACAAGAAATAATCAAGGGGCGTTAAATCGCAAGATATTTAGGGCCAACTCACAGGGCTAAATCGAGAGATAAGCTGCTCACCAAATTCATCCCTCAACATGTCCATTGTAGCATGTTGCACCGTCCTGATGAAACCACATGTCTACCAAGTTCAATTTAATCAATTGGAGCAAAAAAAAAAATCGCGTATCATGACTCGATGTCGTTCGCCGTTGACGGTAACGTTTCTTTCACGGTCGTCTTTAAAGAAAAATGGACCAAAAGCACACCAGACTGTCGTTTTTTCGGGATCCATCATCACTGTTCATCACTTCAGATGCGACAGTTTTGCTTGTTTACGTATCCGAATTGTTGATTCAGCAGGTCGATTATGACGACCATAAAATGATCGTATAAAACGATGCACATTTGTCACAGAGCACGAATTTTGATAATAAATTTCAACGATTTGCAATCGTTGCCCATTTGTTAGTCTTTCCATGACAAAATGGTAGAGTATACTGTACACTTTTCACTTTGACAGACGACGTTTGGACGCCATTACCAACCAGTGCTGTCAACCTGAAAAACTTAATCTTAAACAATCACCCTGTATAGATTGCATTATTTACATTTTATTTTGCCGAAATCTTTTGCTGGATAATTTATTGCCCTAAACGATGATATGCCCACAAAATGCGGATGCTGTTAATGAACGATTTTACTCTACTTCTCGCAGAGGTTTGATTATTTGGATGCAGAGTATCGATGACGACAGCATCATAACATAGCCATTATTTGTTTGACATTTCATTAGCACCCACTTGTTTTGTCTGACACTAAAGAATACACACAAACTTTAAAGGAAATCTTACAAAACAAAAATGCATTTTTTTTCTATATTGAAGTTTTCACGCCTTACTGAAATTTGAATCGTAGAAGGTTATCTAAATTGCTTTTGATTGATTTCATAGTTTCACACGAAAATAACGCGTGAGCGTGAGAATAACAATTAAGCGGAGACGGAATAGTCAATGTGGTGAATGGACTTCCACAGCATAGATTAATTTGCAATAGACTAAATTGTGTTTACAGTTCATTGAATAGTATTGAATAAAGGCGAATACATGAATTAGAGAACACTATCGATTGGTCTGGATGTCAATAATCAACTGCATCATTGAAATCAAATCATCATTGGAAAAATAATAAAACAACAGCCTCCATACAGTTTTAAAACCTATAATTATCATAAGGACAATGATTTACTAGTATTTTATTGTAATGTAACACAATCTACAGATTAGTGCCCCTACCCAATTGGCGGTTATCCTCGAGAAATATGAGGCTGACATCCACGATGTTCAGTTGTGATGTTGCGATTGACAGAAAGGTAAAATTACTGCAATTATTATAGAAGCCTATTACCTCGTTTCAGTAGAATACTAGTATAAGGATGTGATTCGTGCTCAAATAGAAGATTACTTTCGGTCAAAAAAAGTACCAGTAATTGATCAATGGAACACAAAATATTTATTACATTCGGTCAAAAATGGTACCAGTAATTGATCAATGGAACACAAAATATTTATTCGTAATTCAAATTTATTGTATTATTCATGTAAAATTTTACGAATTGATTCGTAAAGACCTAGAAAGTTCAGCTGCAACCTCTTTCAAACGTAAGTGGCGATTTCCATTCGTCATTATCTATGTTATAATCTATGTTAACTTCAATTGAAGATGTTGATTGCTTGATATAATATATTTATGCCAACGGGAGACAATCATCAATACATTTTTCAAAGCGCACTTTGCAGAAAAGACTACAGTTCTCACTGCAAATTCTCCTGTATGTCTATTGTCGGTTAAAAAAGTTTGCCTAAAGGTGCTAATTTAAATTTTGGAAAGAGAAAAGAGTTGTATTAGGTGTAAACGATGGCTGTTTAATGATATTTGTTGAGTTTTTGTCCAGAAATTCATTCACAGTCTTGAGAATTCATGAGTTTTCTTTCCACAAATCCGGTTAGTTTCGAAGAATAATATATAATATTTTTTATTTACCGCCTAAACTCCTGGCGGAAATTCCGGGTGCACAACACCGCGATAACCTACAATACAGTCAACATTACTTGGACTTTTAATCGATTTTGATGTGATTTTTGTCGAAAAAAAAATCTCTATGAAGAAAATACATTTTGAGTGGCATTCGTGCACATAATTCGTGATAATTTGTCGATAATTCAGCAACGATTTGTCTGTAGTCTTCACTCTTGTTGTTTCCAAGAAAACTGTTCACGATGCTCTTGAAAGATTTCTGGGCTGCATATTCCTTCTCCAATAAACATTTAAATGCTGCATCATCTTTGTCCAGAGCCTTCACAAATTTCTTAAAAATGATCAATTTTATGTGCGAAAGAAGAACGTCATTTGGATCAATTAATGGTTATTTGATTACGACAGAACTGAGTGGCCAAAAAGAACTGGGTATCCTTCACCAGGAAGTTTTGTTTTCCTGTCATCATTACGTCAGAACAGAGTGTCCAAAACGAACTGAGTATTCGCCAGGAATATTTTGTTTTCCTGGTGGATACTCAGTTCTTTTTGGCCACTCAGTTCTGTCGTAATCAAATAACCATTAATTGATCCAAATGACGTTCTGTTCTGAATCTTGTGAGTCAGATTTAGAATGAATGTAGGCTTTTGTCATATTAATAATTGTGAAATTGTAGTGTCAGTATTGACGGTTTTACAGTATTGCCAGCATGCGATAAAAAATGAACAAAACGTGGTAGTCGAATTCAGCGCACTCAGATTAGTTAAAAAACGCGCTTCGTTTCTGCAGTCAATTTTTTCCCCCAAATTTGTAGACCAGTGTAATTAGAGATATTACGTAATTTTGTCAAAAATCGGTGTTTCCTAAAATTGTTTGCAATGGGTATTGGACGTAAATATGTGTCAGAATAAGTACAATAATAGTAACGAATAAACTCGGCTTTGCCCTAATTCCACTTACGTCGTTTTTTTATATGACCACAGATATATTATTGAAAACATGAGTGTAGAATGAAAATGGCGAACACTTTAAAAGTTCAGTGATTTAGAATGCTAAGAAATTTGCTTAATAATATTTTCTATTATATAACTTTCACCATCTCCGAATGTGGTCTCTCTCCCCTTTATTGTTGCCATTTCTATTGTGGTTGCTGTGCTTGTTCGTCATCGTGTCCGTCCCTTCATTAACAACCATTTTTATTTCTCATGTCAGTTACTTTATTTTATGAACTTCTCGTCTCCGGCTGGCTCTTTGTTGTGGCTTAATTAGTATGTAAATGATGACCCA
>JAHXMU010000636.1:1141620-1160551 GCA_019455685.1 Philornis downsi
GGCCAAAAGATGCAAAGAATCGAGTTAAAAGATTCAAGTTAAAAAGAAAACATTAAAACAAAGTGTGACAAATTTGTGGCTATAACTCAATCTTATTCAAAATTTCACTGATAGCATTGTGAAATTACACAATAAAATTGACTATTTACGACTTGACTATTTATTGACTGATGTATAGATGGCTAGCAGTTTATTTTAGTAAAATGTGGCAGCCTTATAAAACATATCTTTTAAGTTTCAAGGCGCCATTATTTGAGCCATCAAAATTAAACGATCTCAGTGAATTTGTACACATGGCAAAAATTGTGGTTAAGGCTATGTAATTGAATATTTCCATTTGAAAGGTCTCAGTCCAACCAATATTAAAGCCGAACTAGATTCTACTTTGGGGAGGGAGTCTGCTCCTCCGTTACGACTATAACGTATTGAGTGACACCATTTAAACAGGGCCGTACGAGCTGTCAAGACGAACACCGTAGGGGTCGACCAACTGAGTTGTTCTGGCGTGAGCACGGTTAAGAAAATCCACAAAATGGTAGCTGAAATGACAGGCATTTCAAAAAGTGCTATACATCGTGAATTGACTGATGATTTGAAGATGAGACAGCTGTGCGCAAGATGGATGCCGTGTTTGCTTTCAGTAGAGCAAAAACAGCGTCGTGGCGATGTTTCTGTAGAGTGTTGACGATGTTTTACGGCAGTAAAGGTGAATTTTTGCGTCGATTTATAACCACGGAGTAGACATGGGTCCTTCCACTTTACACCTGAGACAAAGGAAGAATCAAAGCAGTCGGCTGGAATGGGAAATGGTGTCCAAAGAAGGAGAAGACGGACGGTTCCATTTGCAGGCCAGGTCATGGCGTCTGTTTTTGGCACGCGCATGGGATTATCTTTATTGATTATCTTCAAAAAGGAAAAACATCAACGGCGAATATTATGCTAATTTATTGCAGCGTTTAGGTGTTGAAATTATGGAAAAAGGTTGCATTTGACAAAAAAGAAAGTGTTGTTTCATCAAGACAATGCTCCAGTTTACACATCCATTATTGCGATGGCCGAAATTTATGAATGAAAGTTCGAATTGCTTCATAACACACTTTAATCAACAGACTTAGCTCCCCTAGATTATTTTCTATTTGCAAACTTAAAAAATGGCTCGATGGCAAAAGATTTGCCAACAATGAAGAGGTGGAGTCTGCGGTTGATGTTTATTTTAAGGAGTTTCGTAGTTCTTACTATAAACAGGGTAGAGAAGCTACTGAATATCGCTGCAAAAAGTGTAATGAACTATATATATTTTAATGCTATTTTTAACTGTTTTCACTTATTTATTTATATAACTGTACTGAATAACCAAATACAAATTTATGTTGGAAAAAATAAATGATTTGTTTAATTTTGTAGGCGACAATCAACGACTACATTCATTGATTTTATGAATATGTTTCATAAAACTTTTCTTAAATTGCATGAAAGTTCCATTAGAATCATGAAGCATTTTCATAAAATCTATGAAATCGATTCGTAAACTATGTATATGAAAAATTGCATAAATTGTATGAACAAATTTCATAAATGTAATGAACAAATTTCATAAATATTATGAACAAATTTTTATAAATGCAATGAAAATATTTTATTATTATATTGAAAGATTTCATAAATTCTATGAAGATGTCCCATGAAAAAACTTCATTAATTCTATAAAGGATTTCATAGATCCAATGAAGTTTTTCATTAATCCAATGAAGTTTCGGTTTCATAAAATCTTTGAATTCGTTTCATAGATCCAATGAAACGTTTCTTTGGTTGAAAATTAATGAAGAATTTCATTGGATTAACGAAGGAATTCATAACATTTACGAAGAAAAATTTTTCAGTATAAGAGGAAATTATGTTAAAAAATAAAAAACATTTTTTCTAGCTTTTTTGTGTCTTTTTTGTTATGTTGGTTAGTTTTGAGACCGCCCTCGTATATTAAGCTTAATTAGAAACAAGTTTCCACCCATATGGAAGGTACAAAGTAATGACGTAAAGTGGAATTTGGGGGATTTGACTTTTTCTACAATTTGTTATCTGCTATATTTTATGATGGGTTTGTGTGCAGCTAAAATATTCATAAATTTTATTTCGAAAAACATACCCAAAGACAACAGTGTTCTTTCCAAAATTGAAAAAAAAGTTTTTACAACTTACTCTTATATACAAATTAGTGTAGAGATTCCTGCAATTCCTTCAATTATGAACTTACCTAGAAAGAAAAATAGAAAAGAAGACAAAAATGTCATTAGTAATTTAAACAGCAGCAAACCAGAAAAAATATTTAGATATCACTTAAATTTAACATTCAAACATTTTTATTTGGCTTTTGTAGACAGTCTCCTATTGGCTTAAATGTGGATTTAATTCCACATTTATTGGTGTTTGCTTCGTATATTCATTGAATATTTATCACATTTTTGTGAAGCTTTTTTTCCTCCATCTGGTTAATGCAAATTTTATGCAGCCCCATACGAGGACACCTAACTACCCAATAATTTCAACTGTGGACAAATATCAAACCCTCACAAGAGGAAAAAGTCAAAATCATAAAGACTGTCAATCCAGCACCGCCAACGGCCGGCCGGGCTAAAACGATTCGTTTTCTTTGTCGTTTGCTCCAATGGACGTCATATCAAGCCGTCCTATTACAACACATTTTGCGTCCATATGGCGCACATTAAATGGGGCTTTAGAGTAGGGAGGAACGAACGGACAGAGGTAAAAAAATCGAATGTTCATAAATGTGAAAAAAATGAAAATTATTATTGTTAACGTAAAACATGAAATAAATGAAACAAACTAAGAAAAAATAAAAATGTGAATTGTATGAGTGTAAATTATTTATAGCATTCCGTAAACGATTAATTGTAATGAATTGCTGCGGCCGCTGTTGGCCGTTTGTCAGGTATCGAACTCATAGCGTCAGAGTCAAGATTACAACAGAGATATGGCGACTTACACATGTCATGATGGTGTTTTGTATCTATTTTACATAAAGGGTGTTCACTTTTCGAAAAGTAGGTCCTCCAGTGAGTCACAGATTTATGTCATGAGATAATAGAATTTCCATTTGGATCAAACATGTCATGTTATAGGAGTACGTTATGATATTGACAGGATAATTGGCAGAATGCTACATTACTCATTGTTCTAACTGTACGAGAGAAACAAATTACGGCTGGTTTACAATCTTGAGAGTTGATTTTTGGCTCCAGCATCAAACTACGGTTTCCAAACGTTTCCAGCAGGTTGTGTATATTTCAGACATTTGTGGTCAAAGTTGGAAAGGATAATACTTAGTAACTGTTGATAAGTTTTCAAATGTATTTTGACAATAATGGCAATAAAAGCGATTGCACTAAACTGTACATAAGGAATTCAAAAACCAAACTGTTTCAGTCCAAATTCTTCACTGTAAACAAAAGTAATATTGAGAATAGGTTAAGGAGTAGTTTCAGATAACAAACTAAGCTTTAACTATCATGTGGATAATGTAGTCCATCGTTTAAATTATTCACTGCGAAGTTTTTATAATACTGATTTAGTATTGCCCAGGTCGATTAAGGAGAAATTGATTCATGCTTACTCGTATATCATGCCTAGTATTCTATATTGTTTAAAGTTATATAATGACAATAGACAAAATATGAGAAAATTCAGATGGCGTTTAATAGAGTTATGAGATATTTGTATTCACTGAGGCGTCGTGTTCATAAAGGGAGTCCCAACAAGCACGCAAGATATAAATGTTAAATAAAACACAGATATTTAAAAAAAATCGTGAAACTTTATTATATCACTAGCCGACCCGGCAAACGTTGCTTTGCCTTCAAATTTTAGCAGGAGCAGAAATTATTGCTTTTTAATTTGTGGTTTGTATAGGAGGTACCACTCCCCATTGTCCAATCCCGCCCATATTTGCAGCAGCACTTAAGATATGTACACCAAACCGATGTAGCAAATTTTGTTCAAATACCGTAAACATGAGCAGAAATATTGGATATTTAATTTATGGTTTGTATGGGAGGTACCACGCCCCATTGTCCAATCCCGGCCATATTTGCAGTAGCACTTAAAATATGTACGCCAACCCTACGCACCAAATTTTGTTCAAATACCGTAAGCAGGAGCAGAAATAATTGATTTTTAATTTTTTGTTTGTATGGGAGGTACCACGCCCCTTTGTCCAATTGGACCGAATTGTAAATCTAAACCATCCCGGGCACCTCCCAGACGCATATACAAAAATTTATGCAAAGCGGTCCAGCCGTTTAGGAGGAGTTCACTGACAATGCCCGTACAGTAGAATTATATATATAAAGAAAAAAAGTACACAGAATGAGATTATGTATGGAACAACACATCGGGCAGATGGCCACCGCGGCTTTGCTGGTACACACGCTATTTTTTAATGAAATTCTCAATGACTGTTTTCCATAAATGCTGCGGTATTTCATTAATGCAGCGTCCAATTTCCTCTTTTAAGACTTGAGTCGCCGTCGGTTTATTCGCGTAAACCATCGACTTCAAAAAAAACCCCAAAGAAAAAAGTCTAATGGTGTTAAATCGCACGATCTAGGCGGCCAAATCTGGTCACCAAAACGCGAAGTAACGCGAAGATGCAGAAATTGAATTGTTTCTCTGGTCTTGTTGAAACCGCATGCCCTCCACATTTAATTCTTCAACTCTAGGCACGAAAAAACTGGTTATTATTTCACGATACTAAACACCATTGACTGTTTGCGCTTGACATGCCTCATTTTCATAAAAAAAGGTCCAATGATTCCTCCAGCCCAAAATCCACACCACACAGTGACACGTTGAGTATGCATTTGCTTCTTGTGAATCACTCGAGGATTTTCCTCACCCCAAATGCGACAATTCTGCTTATTGACGACAATATGGAAATGGGCCTCGTCACTGAAGATGATTTTATCGGCAAAATCAGAATTTTTATGTTGTCTCTCCAATACCCAATTAACGAACTCCCTTCGCTGCCCATGGTCAGCTGGCTTCAGTTCCTGAGTCAATTGAACTTTGTATGCACGAAGATTTGGTGGATTTGGAGACACCAATTTGAGGTGGATGGAGTTTGAGCGACATCATCACGTACAGCTGCGACATTTTCGGTCGATCGACCTGGTCGAGGGCGCGTTGTTGTCTTTACATCACCAACAGACCCAGGTTTGACAGATAAAAAGCCATTGAATACCGCTGGAAAAATATATCGAGCTAAAAGGAGACTTTGGAAAATAGAGAAAAATTTTCCCAACTTGTTGGCGTCTCTCGTATGTTTGATTTCAGTGTCAATTTTGTTGTTTTAATGTTATTGTTCACTTCATATTCGAAAATTTTGATCTTTTGGCGTCATTTACCAATTACCATTTGCCACTTCATTTTATGTTGCCAAGCATACATTTGCCGCTACAAACCTGGGTACTCCAACGATTAAATGAAGCTGACAGGCAATATTTTTTACAAAAGTCCTAAATACAATAAAATGACATATTAAGCTGTATTCACACCAAAATAATTCCGGTACGACTAATAATCATATTCGTCAGAAGAATAGGTGTGGAATGTTTTCTGTACAGTTCGGAACTGTTTTGAAAAATATCGCCAATTACGAGGTGTGTTCCAAAAATAAGGTGCTTTTTCAAATTTCGCCGCATACGTACATTCGACTTTCGATTATTATTATTTTTTTCTATGTGGGTACACTCATTTCGAAGATATGTTGACAATTTTATCCATATAGCATGTTTAGTTTGTTTGAGAGAGGCATAAATAAGACAAGTGTTTTGCGTGTTTGAGGATTTTCTGCTCTCGAAAAGAATGGATCAAAAAAGTTGTATCAAATTTTGTGTAAAAAATGGAATGGAATGGAAATTTTGACAGTGGCATACGGTGAGAGTACTGTGAGTCAAAAAAATGTTTACAAGTAGTACAAGCTTTTCACAAAAGGTCGAGAAGATGTGAATGACGATGATCGCTCTGGACGCCCTATCAACGTCAACAACCGATGAAAATGTTGAGAAAGTGAAGAAAGTTGTTATGGAGAATCGTCGAATCACAATTAGAGAAGTTGCTAAGGATGCCGGCATATCGTTTGGCTCATGCCATGCAATCTTTTCGGAAATTTTAGACATAAAGCGTGTGGCTGCGAAGTTCGTTCCAAAACTGCTGAATTTTGACCAAAAACAACGTCGTATGAGCATCGCTCAGGAATTGTTAAATGACGTCAACGATGATCAAGATTTGCTTAAAAGGGTCATAACTGGTGACGAATTATGGGGGTAAATGGTTATGACATCGAAACCAAAGTCCAATCGTCCCAATGAAGAGTCCAGGAGAGCCAAGACCAAAAAAAGCACGCCAAGTTCGATCAAATGTCAAGGTTTTGTTTAATGTTTTCTTCGATTACCATGGCGTAGGGCATCAGGAGTTTCTACCACAAGGGCGTATGGTAAATAAGGAGTATTATCTAGAAGTTATGCGCCGTTTGCGTGAAGTAATACGAAAAAATCACCCGGAATTTTGGAAAAAAATTATGGCTTCTGCATCATGATAATGCACATGCTCACTCGTCTTTACTTGTGGGAGATTATTTGACCAAAAACAACACCGTTATCATGCCTCAGCCACCGTATTCGCCAGATTTGGCCCCCTGCGACTTTTTCCTGTTCCCAAAATTGAAGAAAACCATTGGAAGGACGGCTTTTTGGAACGATTGAGGAGATAAAAACCGAATCGCTGAGAGAGCTCAAGCTCAATACCAAAAAGTGCATACCAGAACTGCTTCGAGGATTGGAAAAAACGCTGGCACAAGTGTATTATATTTGAGGGGGACTACTTTGAAGGAGATAAACTAGAAATTGATGAATAAATAAATATTTTTTGAGAAAAATGAAAATTCTCTTTCTTTTTTGAATACACCTCGTACATAAAAAAGAAAAGCCAAGAAAGTTGTCAATTGCTATTCTAAATTTTTAATCGCCTCAAATTTGTTGAAATCGCCACTGGTTGGCGACAAATCACCAAATCTGACAACACTGCCTGTGACATTTGTGACGTGACAGATATTCAAGCAGCCGCCGAGTGAAATGTTGCGCGTTGACTTAGAGTACAAGTTCCCGTGGGTTCATCCCATCTAGTGAACGATGTAATTTAACTGTTTAGGTATTTATGTGCTTTTTCTTTACCCTTCTGTGTAGAGATCGCAATTCTTTTGGAAATTTTGATCTCTTCAGATAATGAGTTCATATTCATTTCATGACCTTTGGCTAAAGTAATTAAACTGGTTTTAAGCATTCCATTGATTACAATGAATAAATGAATTGACCATAAGGAGAGAGTGGAGAGCGTTTGGGAATTTGAATGAAATTTGCAGCCTCTTGTGCTCAATTTGGTCCTTTATTTTGTATATTCAATAACGTTTTTGTGAAATGTTGTTTATATACCCATATATGGGGAGAAATCCTATGAACTCCAAATATCCAGTTCAAGGCTGCTACAAAGAAAGTATACCTTTATATTAAATAAGTGAATTTACCGGAAAAAAATACACTAATAAATTAGGTTTACAAGTATCTAAATTTAAAATGTTTTCTGGAGTTAACATACCTATACATAATATATATTTTGCTCAAACCCATGGGGCGAAAATATTTCATAATATTGTTTGTTCAAAATGAAAACAAACAATTTAAAATTTTTTCTTTGTCTTTAGTCATCACTTGTTTTTGTGAGTTCCCAAGTGTTTATTCGTTTTTTTTTTTGTTGTTTGTTTTTTAAATTTCATAGAATTTGTTATTTTTTCTATGACAAATTTCACGTAATTTATTTAAATTTCTATTATATTAAGAGGAAAAGTTATGGAATTTTATAATTTTTCGCTTTCCCATGTTTGATGGGTAACATAATAAATTGGCGAGGGTTCAAGTGAATGTTTGTTCCAAAGCAGTTTTCCAATTTGGGGAGAAGTAATGTATTTCACTTTTATATAGGGTGGCGCATAAGTAACACTAAGATTTGGTCAGTGAATGCATTTTTTGTTCAAGTCTTTTTTTTCATCTCTCTACAGAATTAACTAAGTAATACTTGGGAAATTTGTGATGGAAAGGCTCAGCACAGAACAAAGAACCAAAGTTGTTCAATTTTACCTTAAAAGTCAGCATTCGATTATTTATATCATATCGAAATTTCTTGCATGTTCGAAATGCTCTTAGCGCTCCAACAATTTATCGATTGGTTTAGCGTTTTGGGGCTGTCTGTGATCTTCCGCGTGCTGAAAGACCTCGTGCAGTTCGAAATGAAGTAACCATTGCTCGAGTGCAAGCAAGTATTGAGGAAAACCACGAAACTTCCACCAGGCGACGTTCTCAGCCGTTAGAGATGTCAAGGCGGTCTTTGTAAAGAATTTTACATGTGTTACATCTTTTCCCATATAAGATGGAATTGGTTCACGAGTTAAAACCAAATAATGCACAAGAACGCATTCAATATAGTCACCATTAACGTTACTTATGCGCCACCCTGTACAAACAGCAACGAAATGATAAATGAGAGTTCAAATTTAGTACAATAATTAAAGGGAATTTTTACTCTGCTGCCCTGGAAGGACTAATAGTTTATATTTATATTGTCCTAAAAAAAGGTCAACGTTAAGGATTTTAAGCATTTGGGTTTCTTTTTTGATGATTGAGGAAAATTACTTAATACCGAGGGCTCAATTATAATGTGAAAGGACATAATGGTATGTTTAAAAGCTTTTGAAGGAATAACAAATATTAGTAGAGAAAAGAAACATGTGATGAATTTGGTCAACAAGAATAACCCACTAGAAGGGATAAAACAAAAGTTCGTCCGAAAATAGTCGTTGTTAATTTTTTGTCATCAAAACTGAAAATTGTTTTTTTTTTTTAGGAAGATTCAATACGACTAACACTGACAGTTAGTAACAATCGATAGAGACTTTTTGTTGAAAAAATCAACAGAAATCATTATGTAGCAAAGACTTTGCTGAAATCATTGTGTTGGAAAGGAACAAGCAATATTTTTCTGCTGGCAGGAATAGGCCGAAATATTTCGAAATGATTCCATCATAAACAATTTACCAAAATCAAAAAAGTTGTTAGAAGAAATGTAACTTATGGGGAGACGGGCCAAAAGGAATATTTCATCAGAAGGGATAAAACAAAAATTCGCCCGCAAATAGTCGTTTTTAATTTTATGTAATTGAAATTGAAAATTGTTCTTTTAGAATGATTCGATACAAATAACATCGTCAGTAAGAAACAATCGATATAAAATTTTTGTTGGAAAAACAACAGAAATCATTGTGTAACAAAGAATTTGCTGAAATCATTCTATTGGAAAGAATAAAGCAAACTGTTTCTGCTGGCAGGAACAGGCCAAAATAGCTCCTAATGACTCCATCATGAATAATTTACCAAAACCAAAAAAGTTGTTAGAGGAAATGTAACTTATGAGGAAACCGGGCAAAAAGAATAACTCATCAGAAAGAACAAAACAGTCCACCAGCCATCAAAAATTCTTTCTTAATTTTTTTTTTGTAATCGAAATTTGAAATTGTTTGAAGAACCTACTTGGAACTTCGGTTCCAGGAGGAGGGTAGTTGCAACTTAAATTCCATGAAAAATATAATTGGAACTTGGGTTCCAAACAAGTGGAGGGGCTTGAGAAGAGCCCAGTTTCTATAACGGACTTGAATGCTTACGAGGGATTACGTGTAAAAGGCAGAGTAAAAGAAACTTTTAACTTGTATTAACAGTTAGATGATGTATTTAACTTTGAGTGAAAAAAGAGGGGCGAACTTATCGCTGGTTTCAAGCACTAGACATCCGTACCCACTGAAGTGACACATGGGCGTAACAAAATAATAATTTTCAGTTAATTTTTACAATTTATAACAAATATTAAAAAAACGGAATTTGAAATTGTTTAATTTAACGTAGTTTAAGGCAATTCAATGTAGTTTAATGTTATTCAATGTAATTCCATGTTTATCAAATTAATTCAATGTAATTCAAAGTAATTGAACGTAATTCAATTTTTATTATTTAATATTTATTCTGTCTTCGCCTTAGAGCTTGCATTAATCCGTGGTTTACTTTAAAACATGATTATTATCCAACTTGAGCAGACTGAACAGCCATCTAATCAATATTTCCCCATTAAAAGCACCAAATCTGTAATTTTTCGAATTGTCGAACACCGTAATACGAGGACAGCCCCAAAACTAGTCAACCTGACATATAGATGGTGCCAGTAGTTTGAAAAAGCTAATGGCAAGCTAATAAAATATATGTTTTGAGTTTTAAGGCGCCACATTGTTTAAAATTTCTATTTAAACCATCAAAAGTAAACGATCTCAGTGACTTCATACATGTAAAAAATTGGCCACCGTAATTCAATAATTCAATATTTCCATTTGAACGATTTCTTCTTCTTCTTCTTACGTGGTGACTGGAATAGGCAGCCTTACCTATTATACGCAGCCCGTAGAAAATAATTCCAAGCGCTTCGATATTCTGCGCATCTCCTCCAACTCATCACACCAAGCTTCGATAGTATTTCAAAAACCTGGTCCTTCCAACGGAGTTTTGGTCGTCCTCTTCTGCGCCGTCCATCGAGTTCGTTGTCGAAAACTTTCTGTGCCGGAGCATTTGGGTCCATCCGTACAACATGACTCAGTCAACGCAATCGCTGTGTATCAATGCGTTTGACCACGTCGATGTCGGCATATAGCTCATACAGCTCATTCTTTATTCAACGCCGATACTCTCCGTCAACGATGATGGGTCCATATATTTTCCGGAGTATTTCCCTCTCCAAAACTGCCGAGGTAGATGAATTCACACAGGGTCCCAAAACAGTAGACTCTTTGTTCGTTGAAACCAATAACTTTGTTTTGTCCTTGTTTTTCCATCGAGGACATCCGCATTCCAGGTGCATATCCTTAAATCACGGTCCTTATAACGTTTGCGGGGGTCGTCAACATTTCATTTTCTTTGAACGATTTCAGTCCAAACAACATTAAAGCCGAGTTAAATACTACTCTAGGGGTGTCTGCTTCTACGTTTACGACTGTAAAATATTGGGTAGCAGAGGTTAAACGAGGCCGTACGAGCTGCTAAGACGAACACCGTATACATCGTATATTGACCGAAGATTTGGAGATTAGAAAGCTGTACGTAAGATGGGTGCCGCGCTTACTTTCATTGGAGCAAAGATAGTGAATAAAAGCGGATGAAGGAGTAAAAGCTGATTGAATGCAGCTTGGGCAAATGGACTGTTGCTGTCATTGCTGCAATCAATTTGATATGATGATCGACGCTGCACCCGGTTAGAAATTTCTAGAGTAGGTTATGGACTGTGTTTTTAGTATTGAGATAATATTCTGTACCGCTGCGAAGGCAAGTCGACCTGCTGATGAATGTTATGGTGCCTTTAATTAGATAGTCTCTCAAGAGATTTGAGAAATTATTTGGTTGTAGTTTGTGAAGTGAAAGAAATTAAGAAATTAATTTCAATTCAATGTAAATATAATTGGGAAGCTGTGATGCTTACCGCTTGAGCTCTGCAGAGTAACTACTTTTTGCTTTTACAATTTATGGTAGTTACAAATGTAATTTCCGGCTTTTGTTAAATTATTAATTATCTGACATTTCCCTTACGAAAAATTCACAATATGTTTAGCCCAAAAAGGACAAAAAGGGTAACATAAAGTACAATTTGAATTTATCTTACAATAGGTATATTCATGGAACATTTGAAAATTGATTTTAAATTCATTTATAATAAGTTTTGGTAAAAAAGATAAGTATAAACATCATGTTTATACAAGCAGCGTCATGAAAATGCTTCAGTAGAGTGTTTGACGATGTTTTATCGCAATAAAGCCGTGTTTTTGCGTCGATATACAATCATGGACGAGACGTGAGCCCACCACTTCACACCTGAGACAAATGAACAGTTAAAGTGGAATGGAATGAGAGAGTCGTGTTTAAAAAAGGCGGAGATGGCTCCATCTGATTTTTATTGATTACGTTCAGAAAGGAAAACTTATCAAGGGCGAACATCATTATGCTAATTCATTGCAGTGTTTATGTGAAGAAAATATGGAAAAAGGTCACATTTTGGCGAAAAAAAGTGTCGTTTCATCAAGACAATGCTCCAGTTCACACATTCACTATTGCGATGGATAAAATTAATGAATTAAAGTTCGAATTGCTTTATCAAGCACATTATTCACTAGATTTACCTCCCTCGGACTACTTTCTATTTCTCAACTTGAAAAAATGGCTCGATGGTAAAACATTTGCCAACAATGAAGAGGTGGAGTCTGTGGTTGATGGCTACTTGAGGCAGTTTCACAGTTCTTACTGCAAACAGGGTACAAAAGCTATTGAATATCGCTGGAAATGTATCGAGTTAAAAGGAGGTGATGTTAAAAAAAAAGAACATTTTTCTCAACTTTTTTGTGTCTTCTTTGTTAAATCGACTAGTTTTGTAAAATGATAAGGAAAAGCCAGATAACACACAATAATTCTAATGATACAAATTGTAACTTTTTCTAAAGTTTTTTAATGTTTTTTTGCCTTCTTTATACTAATTTCTGGTTCAATTGAACCTCACATATCGTGTACCTTAACCAAAGTGATTGCTGCTTTTAAGTGGCTGTAACAAAAAAAAAAAAAACAAGTACTATTTATAATTTAATTTAAAATTAGAGAAATTGCAACAGATCCGTGATGACTTGAATATGTTGCAACTGTAAACGCATCGCCGCAAATGTTGTCAATGACAATGAGACAATGAGACAACATTTCGTTAAAATAGAAATCGAACCCATTCAATTTGGGTCAAGTTCAAAAAACTTATTTTAAAGCACAAATTAGCTGATGGTACAAAAAAAAAAAAAAAACAAAATTGATTCGATACACGTTTTGATATTTGTCGTGTTGACTAAATAATTGATCTGTAGTGGTTTTCTTTCACACGTAAGAAACATCAATCCCTCAATTTTGATTGGCATGGGTGACAATCAAGGAGGGATTTAGCTATTATTTGAACTAGTTATACTGGCACCATTAAGCAGAAGTTTTTGTCTACAGAAACAGAATTTTGAAAAATTCAAAAACCAACTGCGGAAAAATTTAAGAAAATAAGTCCTCATAAATATCCATGTCGATCTGAACGTATCCGCTATCCATGTATCTGTTAAAACCATCACTGAGGCTGAACTGGTGGAGTATGTCTCACATTAATAGGGCATATTAAGTCAGAATTCAGATAAACTTGGTCTAGTAGAAAAATACTTGGTCATATAAGAACAGAATCCACCTTTAAAAATTTTACTTTTTCTAATTTTTTTTTTTTTTGTTTCAAAAATGTAACCATTTGTTCCTTAACTAAATGTAATACACAGTGATAGTTTCTAGATTCGGGAAATAATTTAACTATGCTCCCAACATTTTTTAAGGCATCTTTCTTTAGAAACAGAATTTTGAAAAATTCAAACCAACTGCGGGAAAATTTAAAAAACTCCATATCGATGTAGGCGTATCCGCCATCTATGTGTCTGCTAAAACCACCATTGAGGCTGAACTGATCGAGCTACGAAACTAAAGTTTTGCTAAAGTATGTCTCATATTAATAGGCATATTAAGTCAGAATTTAGATAAAATCGGGGCAGTAGAAAAATACTTGCTCATATAAGGACAGAATCCACCTTTAAAAATTGAAATTTCTCTAACTTTTTTTGATCAAAAATGTAACCATTTATTCTTTTACTTAATGTAATACAAACTGTTAGTTTATAGATTCGGGATATAACTTAACTGTGCTCTAAATATTTTCTAAGCCATCTTTTAAACTGTGGGCGAGGCTATTGAAAAATTCTGAAACATTGAGATTTTTCTTCAGAAAATCTGACAAAATCGGCATATAACTTATAAGAAGAGAGCTCTTTATAACACGCCTAGTTATCTAGCGATGAATCGGCATACATCAATATACAGTAGTAGTCATACTATAAGTAGACTAGAAGAGAGTATTTTCGACGCGATGAACCAGGTACAAGTCCATACACCAATTCTTCCTCCATCTCTCACGCCTGGTACTTCCAAACACGGTTTGGTCGTTTTCTTTTGCATCGCACATCGAATTCGTTGTCGAAAAATTTTCATGCTGTAGCATTTGGATCCATCCGCACAACGTGATCTAATTAACGCAATCCATGTAATGTGATGCGCTTGGCAACGTCGATATCGGTATATAACTCATACAGCTCATGATTTACATAGGTATACGACTGTCCCAGCCAGATACAAGACATACACCAATTCGTCTCCCATCTCTCACCACACCTTTTGACAGTATTGACAGTATTTAAAAAGCCTGGTACTTCCACTGTGGTTTTGGTCGTCTTCTTTTGCATCGCACATCGAGTTCGAGAGCTTTTCATGCTGTAGCGTTTGAATCCATCCGCACAACGTGATCCAACCAACACAATCTCTGTATTTTGATAATTTACATGATAACTGCAATCACAAAATGCTCCTCAATCGTATTGCAAGAATTAACGTAAGGATTTGAAGATAATTGCAGATCTTCACCTTTGTAGAAATAAGAAATTTATATAATTAATTATATTTTTTAACCTCTTCTCGGAACTATAAATATATTCTCTTAAAATTTCTCCTTGAGCTGAACGAACGTGGGTGCCATAGGATATCACCTCTTTTCGAAATCAGTCTGCCAGGTAACATCTGCTTCACCACCGCCATGGAGTCATTTGGTGTGTGACAGGTAGCTCCATCTTATTGCAACCAAGTTCTGGAATTCACTATTCTTGAACTTTCAATTTCTGGAGCCAAAAATCTATCCAACATCTCAGCATAGCGTTCCGTATTGACCGTGACGTTTTGGCCCTGCGCATTTTCGAAAAAAAAGGGACCAATTATTCCTCTGCCAGAGATTGCTGCCCATACGGTCACTTTAGGACTATGCAATGGTTTCTGGTGTTTGATTTTCGGATTTTCACTGTTCCAGTAACGATAATTTTGACGGTTTACGAACCCATTCATAAGGAAATGAGTCTCGTCAGAGAAAAGGATATTGTTAAAAATGGAAAATCGATTAAGCATTTCATTAGCAAATGCGAGCCTTGCTATGAAGTCAGACTCTTTCAATTCTTGTGTAGATTGCAGCTTATATGGATGCAGTTTAAGATCCAATGTTAAAATTCTTTGCAAACTTCGTCGCGATAATTGTAAGACAGACGATCTCTTGCGAGTCGGCATTTATGGATTTCCTCGTACTGACTCCATAACTCTCTCAACATTGTCTTCGATCGTAGATGTTCCCGGGCGACCACTTGCTTGTGGTTTAAATGCTGAATGGTCTCTTCAAAAACGCTTTACCCATATTTTAATTAAATGAGCACTCGGAGCTTCACTAATTCGTCGTAGTCCATATTCAGCACAATATAGTCGCCTAGTAGCAATATACGAACGAGAGTTCTCATAAAATGCGCGCACGCAAAATGCGCGACGCATCCCGTCGAAGTGATTCATAGCGCCTGAAACTCCATGAGCCCGCCAACCCAACGACGTAGGCGCCCCCCAGCCCACGCCTTTTCTACCCCGCAAAAAAAGATGATGCAATATGCACGTTCTATTGCGCCACCCTGTACATAGATTATTATGAAACCTAGAAATTGCCGTTTTTTTTCAAATTATAAAAGATTTAGTCATTTCATAGCCTTTTCAAAAAATTGTATTTCTCAATAATATCTCAATCAATTATTCAGTGCATTTCCTGTAATGACGTTTACTCTGACGTTCGATTATCGCCTGCCGTTATCAGAAACCATAAAGAAGTAACAATAAAGCATTTAATATTTGTTGTCATTTTATAGATGCAATCAATCTCTTTTTATAACTAAAGAGACAAATGTAATGAAAATATAAAACTACGGAGTACATATATTCGTGACTACAAATGTCGATAGATAAATAAATGACAGGCCAACACCTCAGCATACACAAATGTTATTGAACGATCCAATTTTTATTCCATTGAATAAGAAGTAATGAATTGTCGGGGTAAAAAATCGGGTCATTATAGGCGAACTATTTATGTCACAATCGCTTTCGATGCCTCTTTTCGACGAAAATCGCACAACTTTACTTCTAGACGCATACAAACACACACAAATAAACACTTACTTTCATAATAGAGGTGTTAAATTTATCAAAATCCATTCAGTTTTTTGATTTTACTCTCTCTCTGTCTTTCACCCTCTCTGCCATACTGTTATTTTTCGCTTGATTGCGATGTTTATGGCCAATTTTCAATTGTAATTTATTATTAGCAAGTTCCATTGATTGTGGCGCTTTTCAGCGCTATTTTCGCTTGCTTTATCAGCCAGTCATCATGTTTTACGAGTATGGGAGGTAGAAAATATGGTCGATTAGTTGTCTACGGTGTGGAACAACACTTGGAGATCGATTGGCGAATGAGCAGCAGAAAGACAGACTGATGGTCATAACAATGAATAGGAGACCGACCGGCCACATGAATCTGATGAATCATATGATTGTTGGGGCGCTACAATTAAGGAAGATTGCAAACAAAGAAATCGATATCACGTTGGCGACATGATGGAAAAAAATATGAATTTTCAATAAAACTTTTCAACTATTCTAAGTAAAAATTTAAACGAGGTTAATATTTTACTATGATGTTTCCTAAGGAACGAAAACTCGAATTAAAATTTCTTATACCTTCGAAATTTTAAACATTTCTCGTTTATATAAAAGGTCATTCATTTTTCGGTTTCAAAAGTAAAGTTAAATAAAACACACATAAAGTTATAATTTCGATGTAACTTTTATTTCACTATAATCCGTGGACCTTACCATTATGTACCAAATACAAACACATTTACATGACCGCCTCTGGATTGGTTGCAGCAGTGGATCCTTTTGAGGTAGTTTTCGACCATTTTTTGTCATAGTTTGGACGGTATCTCGGCGATAACTTGACGAATATTGGTTTTCAAATGCCCTAACGTTTGGGGATTATCCGTGTTAACACGGTCTTTGACGTAGCCGCACAAAAAAAGGTCTAACTTCATTAAATCACATGATCTTGGTGACCACCAATTGACGCCGTCAAAACGGGAAATTATACTTTCTGAAAATTTTTCATACTATAAAGCCAAAATCGGTCGACATATCGTCGAGTTCATAACCTTCAATTACAGGCCAAAAAAGTGGGTTTTTATAGTTTCCAGTTCATAATCTTCAATTACATACAGGCCATAAAAAAGTGGGTTTTTATAGTTTCCAGTTCATAATCTTCAATTACAGGCCAAAAAAAGTCGGTTTTCATAGTTTCCAGTCCATAATCTTCAATTACAGGCCAAAAAAACCGGGTTTCATAGTTTCCAGTTCATAATCTTCAATTATAGGCCAAAAAAAATCGGTCTGCATAGTTTCCAGATCATAATCTTCAATTACAGGCAAAAAAAAGTCGGTTTCGTACATTTATAGTGCTCTGAATTGACGTTAACGGTTTCTTTAGTATTATTTTCGAAGAAAATACGGCTCAATGACAGCTCCATACCATAATGCAAATCAAACAGCCACTTTTTCCGAATGCAATGGCTTTTCTACCATCTCTTCTGAGTTCTCCGAGCCCCCTATGTGACAATTTTGCTTGTTGATGTAACCACGGAGTGAGAAATAAATTTCATCGTTGAAGAAAATTTTGTTTAATTTAAAGCTCATGTTGAATTACCACTTTTTTACTAGTTTTAACTATTTTTATGCGTTCTTCGGTTGTTAAACGATCCATCTTCGTAAATGGGAAACCTTTCACTAAATAAGTAACACTTCAGATGACGGGTATTTAACGGCTGACATCGTTGCCAGACCGGCGGTTTTGAACCCACTAAATGGATAACCTTATATTATCGAACATATTGCGATGTAAAAATGTACACTATTCTGACATCTGTGTGGGAAATCATGCAAAAAAAGAGGTTGGAGTTGCCAATTAAGAAAATTTTACTTGTGAAAAGTAATACTACGTGATAGGAAAATTTGGCTTCAAATTCCACGACCATTCTTTTATATAAGTTCTTGCGGTAAAGAAGCCCCTTGTGCGCCAATTTTGCTTGTTAATGTAACCACCGAATGAGGAATGAGCTTAAACGCTGTCGAACATTTTTTTCGAAAAATGCTGTAGCACCCCATTAGTGTATCTACGGCGTTGTGAATGGTCAGCCGGTTTTAATTGTTGCGTGAGTTGAATTCAATACGGATGGAGGTGCAAATCCAAATGCAAAATGCCCCATAATGGGCCGCAAGGCAGGCCGAATTGCTGAGAACGCAGTGGAATTGACAAATTCGAATTATCCGCTACATTTTCACTAGTAGAAGCGATATTTTCGGCAGTGTGTACATTGCAATGATGTACAGGTTTGAGCTTGCAATTGTAGAGCTTCCAGTCTCTTCAATTTTTTTTTTATAATCTTCGTATAATTTTTTATAACGATTATAATCACACCGTAGAGCTCGGGACGTGCCCACTTTTGCAGTAAGTTTTATTTATTTTTACGCGCTCTTCGGTTATTACACGATCAATATACGAAAATGTTGAACTTCTCACTAAATAAATAACACCTGAGATGACAGGTATTTAACAGATGACAGCCAGCCTTGCCAGACCGGCGGTTTTGAAATCACTAAATGGATAACGCATATTAATGTACATACATTATACGAGGTGTGATAAAAAAACGGGTTTTTTCAAATTTCGTGATTTACGTACACCTGTTGTTTGATTTTCGGAT
>JAHXMU010000636.1:1180551-1192641 GCA_019455685.1 Philornis downsi
CCCGTACCTCTCACATGCTAAGCGAGCGCTCTACCATCTGAGCTACATCCCCAACTGCATTCGAGTCAATTCAAGTAGTTAATGCCTTTAAACTTTGGACGCCACAAATTATCACTGTACTTTCAATATCCATAAATCACAATTGTCTCAACAGTAGCTTTGTAGCATAGTATAGTAGCTTTAAAGCCAAATTCTCAAGCCTATGAAAGTTATGCATACCGGTTTCATTGCCATTGGCTTATAGATAAACAGAAAAAAAATCAAACTTTACGTCTACATATGGGCTATGTAGAGACGGGTATTAAGATATGATATCAATTCAAGCCCATAGAGAAAAAAATATATTAAAAACAAAAAGCTTTTGGTGCCAGCGAAAGACTTTAACCAATCAAAATGTTGACCGTTATTCAAAACTAGCTCTCTACATGATATCCATATGGTGGGCACTCTATTGTGACATCAGCGACAAAATAATAATGGAAATTCACTTTCATGCATTTCACATGCAGTGTAAACAGTGGGGGCCACCCAGTGTATACCCGTCCAAACGTATCCACTATGTCGCACTTGCCTCCCCGTTGCATTATCATCATGATGCCCATGTTCCAGTTTTATGTCAGAGGCTTCATTCCTTTGTTTTGTTGTGTTTCCTTGGTGTGCCAATTTGTCTATATATAAAAAAACGTTATTAAATATTCATTCTGTGTTAAATTGTCGCGTTTCTGTGTGTCTGGTGGCAAGACGACAAACGAATTGGGTCAAATCGATGAGTTTGATGAATGAGGATTATGGTTAGGGGCCACGACGATAGGTGGAAGCACTTACGTTTATCGCCATCATCATCGGCGATGCTAATATAGCGTTTGTAAAGCCACAGATAACAACGTAGTGTCTGCGGGAAGTGTGAGCAAGTCTAACATTAGGGTAGTTCATTCTCATAAGAAATCAATTTTCAGTTTTGATATTCTTAATCCTTATTTCATTACAATTTCAGTTTTACACTGAAAAAAAAAAACAGTCAACTTTTTGTTATAAAGGAATTCTGATCTAAGTGGAGCCATCAATTTTCTAAAACTGTAACAAAAAATGCCACAAAGAAAAAAAAGCAAATTTTTTTGGAATTTTTTTTCGGTGTATTTTCTGCATTATTTCAATTTTTCTAAATTAACAGCCTTTACCCTAAATCCTCTTTTACATTTTTGTTTTTAAAGAAAATAACTAATTTACATACGAGTATAAATTTTAAATTTCATAAAATAATTTAAAATTAAAAAAAAAAATCAACTTGGACATCAAATTGAAATAGTTTACACCGATTTCGCCAAAGCATTTAATAAAGTCTCATAGTATACTTTGTGCTAAGTTGCAATCTATGCGATTTTATTCCTTGATGTTAAAGTGGTTAAAATCGTATTTATCAAATAGAATATGCAAAGTCGTTATTAGTGATTATGATTCTTTTCCATACTTCCAAACATCTGGCGTGCCGCAGGGTAGCATTTTGGGAACTTTGTTGTTTAAATTATTTATAAATGATATTTCTAACTGTTTCAAAAAAAAAAAAAAAACAAATTTTCTTTTATATGCAGAGGACTTAAAAGCAATGGGTGATTTTTTAATCGTAGTTTTTTAAAAATCGAATAAAACACTCAAATTTGCATTATATATCACAATTTTTTATTGGAATCGATAAATTGGTCACTGCTATTCAATTTTTAAAGATAATTTCATGTAAATGTTGTGCCCGGCTCCGTATCAAAATGTCCATTCGGAAGGTCCAATTTTTCGTCATTTTTTCGAGCCTTTCGGCCTGTATTCCAAATCGAAAGATAAACTGCTCACCAACTTCATCCCTCAACATATCCATTGTTTTCCGAGCAGTGTGGCATGTTGCACCGTCCTGATGTAACCACATGTCAACCAAGTTTAACTCTGTCAATTGGGGCAAAAAATAAGTCGCGTATCATAGCTCGATATCGTTCGCCGTTGACGGTAACGTTTCTTTCACGGTCGCCTTTGAAAAAAATGGACCGATGATACCGCCAGCCCATAAACCGCGCCAGACTGTCGTTTTTTCGGGATGCATCGGTAATTCATGTATGGCATGTGGCTGTTCATTACTCCAGATGCGTCAGTTTTGCTTGTTTACGTATACGAAATGTATACGAAATGAGCCTCATCGCTGAACACAATTTTTCGATAAAACAGTGGATTTATATTGAGCTTTTGTAAGGCCCCTTCACCAAAAATTAGGCGTTGTGGTAGGTCATTCGGCTTCAATTCTTGCGTGAGTTGAATTTTATAGGCTTCCAAACCCAAATCGACGTGTAAAATTTTCCTTGTGGTTGAGTAACACATGCCCAATCGCAGAAAACGGCGACGAATTGACATTTCACGATCGTCATTAACACTGGTCGGCCGCTACGGCTGCAATATTTCCTTCGGTACGTACTTTACGCATGCGAGTCGATGGTTTTATGGTGCGAAATTTGGAGATAACAGCACGAATTGTTGTTTCAGCAGATCGATTATGACGACCATAAAATGGTCGTATCAAACGACGCACATTTGTCACAGAGCACGAATTTTGATAATAAATTTTAACGATTTGCAATCGTTGCTCGTTTGTTAGTCTTTCCATGATGAAATGGCACAGTATACTGTACACTTTTCACTTTGACAGATGACGTTTGGACGCCATTACCAACCAGTGCTGCCAACCTGAAAAAAATTAAATCTTAAAAAATCACCCTGTATATCACAAAATTTCTAATATTTCTGTAGTTCTAGATCTTAAAAACGATTTAGATAATCTTTTCATTAAATCGTATCAAAATGTGTCCATATTTCATTTTCTAGATCTCGTAATCCAATTCAACTGGTTTTCAAAATTGGTGATTACAGGCTGCTCACTAATGAAAGTAAAATAGATTTAGGTGTTGTTTTTGATGCGGCGCTGACTTTCACCTCGCATATAAATTATATTATCCCCAAAGCTTATTCTATACTAGCGTATATTAAAGGAATTTCGATTCCGATTTCACTGATCCACTACCGAGTACTTTAGAAATAGTGTATACTTCCTATTCAAGATCAAGGTTGGCATATGCCTCTATTGTTTAGAGTCCCCTTTGCCAAGTCAACATATCACGCATAGAAAGAATTCAGCGGGTCTTTCTGAAATTTGCTCTCTCTTTAATTAGCTTTGATGATTTTGAGCTTCCTTATATTTCCAGATGCTGGTTCCTGGGCTTACAGCCATTGCAATATCGCCGTATTTATCATATCCTGTTATTTGTATTCGATATAATAGCTGGTATAATTGAGTGTTCCGCCGAGATAACTCAGATATCATTATATATCTTATGTAGCACGCTATTCCACAAAGTATGCCCAACATAGTGGTTTGAAACGGGGATTTATTTATTAAACTGTTGCTTTTTAGATATTTAAAATAAAATAATTCACATATTTACATAACTTTCTTGAAATATGTTATGTCAATTCTTAGTCTGTAAGGATTTGCCTGTCGATAGATCTAAATAAATGAAATGAAATGACAAGAAAAAAATTTAATAAGGGGCTCAATAAATTGGGGAATATTTTCTTTATTTTTCCAATATATTCTCCTTTTAGCTCGATACACGTTTCCCCGCGATATTTCATAGCTTTTACCTATATATCCTGTTTATAGTAAGAATTGTCAAACTCCTTAAAATAGCCATCAACCGCAGACTTCAGATCTTAATTGTTGGCAAATGTTTTACCACGGAGTCATTTTTTAAAGTTTGGAAATAGAAAAGACGAATAAAGTGCGTGATGAAGCAATTCAAACACTATTTTGATGAGACAACATTTTTATTTTTTGCCAAATGCGGCCTTTTTCCATAATTTCGTTACATAAACCTTTCAATAAATTAGCATAATATTTGCCGTTGATGGTTTTCCTTTGTGAAGATAATTAACAAAAATAATGCGTATCCAAAAAAAAAAAAAAAAACACAGGTGACCATGCCATGATTCTCCCACTCCAGTGGACTGTTTTGATTGTTCCTTTATCTCAGGTGTGAAGTGGTGGATCCTTGTCTCATTCATGGTTATAAATCGACGTAAAAATTCGACTTTATTCTAATTCTACCCTAATACTCTACTGAAACATCTTCAGGACGCTGTTTTTTTCCAATTGAAAGCAAGCGCGGCACCCATCTTGCGCACAGCTTTGTCCTCTTCAAATTTTTGGTCAGTGTACGATGTATAGCACTTTTTGAAATGCCTGTCAGTTGAGCTAGCTCACGCACCTTCAGCCAACAAATCATCCATTACCACTTTGTGGATTTTTTTAACCGTGTCTGGCGTGTCTCGAAACTTAAAATAAATGTTTCAAAAGGTTGTCACTTTTCACCAAAATACTTTTTTTTCAAACTGCTTACACCATCTATACGTCATATCGGCTAACTTTGTGATTGCCCTCGTACATCAGTTGCATTGATAAATAAAGACCAATTTCCAAAAAAGAATGTTTTCCTATCTCTGTACAGGTCCATATTGGCCTTTATGTTAAATCGTCCTTGACACTACAACTTGAAGATTTTTCTAACAACAAGAGGACAATGTCTTGTACTAGTGGATCAATTTCTTTGAACTGAACATAATCAAATTAAAATTTGAAATCTTGAGATCAGAAAACAAAAACACTTCATATATTGGTTTCAATTAACGAATATAAATCTTAGAAAATTTTCAAAGGAAGGATTATTCCTGCTACGGGTACTAGTCGTATTTTACCCATTTTCGAACTCAACCCGCTTTTTTTGTGCATTTAAGCTAATGAGCGGACGTTCGAACATGTTTAATTGGACTTAGATATTTGCGACAGTCCGGGAAACATGCTGTGTGGACAAGGATTTCCCGAGAATCTCCCTTTCATTATAGGGGTGAAAGATACAGAAATGCTTCTTTGAACAGGTTGCTATAAATAGGAAACAAAAATTTCGAAGACATCTTACGACACCTGCAGACCTAATCCAAATTGTTCTTCCTTTTAGCCTCTACAATTGGCCAACGTTACGGTGTGGTGCAGAATCAAAGAAAATTTCCTTTAACAATTTGTTATGTAAAATATGTTATGTGGGCGACTTTACTATATATTGTGTATAGAATTATATGTTAGATTTCATTTGTCTAGTCTTTATATATAGAAAAAAAGAAAACAAATTGGAGATGCGGGGCATCGATCCCCGTACCTCTCACATGCTAAGCGAGCGCTCTACCATCTGAGCTACATCCCCATATGAAAAAACGTGAACAAATCACAGCACACAGGTTGCTGTTGTATTTGTAGTGCGTGCATCTAAAGTATTCTTACAGGGCTTCCACAATGTCTTCTCAAAGAATGTCTGCTAACAGCTGTTTATATTCTTTCAAAATTATCTGATGGATATTTGAGCTCGGTTTGCTTAGAAGGCTTCAGGCAGGTATATCTTCTTTTATAAAGCAAAATGCCTTAAATTGAGGTGCTCCAACATTCGCTTCCCAAAGAAGGCATGCGGTCAGGTCTGCTTACTCCGTTTTCAAAGTCTAACACGTATCTGTCCTCTCTTATTTTATAAGGACTCATTTAGGTCTTCTTTCCGGGAAAGCAACTTGAATTGCGCATAAACGCTTAATTTCATATTCTTTGCTCAAAGAAAGCAAACAGCCAGGTCTTCTTATATCCTTCTAAAAGACACTGACTTTACCTCGTCCCTTTCAAAATAAACAGTCCATCACAGCTGGACTTTTCTAAAAGCAACAACTGTTTCTTTCATAACTAATTTGCATATAATTTTGTGAATCAAAATGTTGTATAAGTCCTTAAAATAATACCAAGAAGCGAATCGGTTATGACTTTATGTTGCCATTTGAAATAGAAGAATTTTAAATTGTTTTAGAATCAAAATCTTATTTAGAGATGTAAAGGGTGTCCCAATAAGAACGCAAGATTTAAATTTTAAATAAAACACAGATATTGTCTCTCTGGCTGTACGACACGTGGCGCCGTCTTGTTGAAACCACATGCCCTTCACATTCATTTCTTCAATTCTAGGCAAGAAACAACTGGTTTTCATTTCACGATACCGAACACCATTGACTGTTTGCGCTTGACATGCCTCATTTTCATAAAAAAAGGTCCAATGATTCCTCCAGTCCAAAATCCACACCACACAGTGGCACGTTGAGGATGCATTTGCTTCTTGTGAATCACTCGAGGATATTCCTCACCCCAAATGCGACAACTGTGCCTATTGAAGAAGCCATCAAGATGGAAATGGGCCTCGTCACTGAAGATGATTTTATCGGCAAAATCAGCATTTTCATGTTGTCACTCCAATACCCAATTAACGAACTTCCTTCGCTGTCCATGGTCAGCTGGCTTCAGTTCCTGAGTCAAATGAACTTTGTATGCATGAAGATGCAAATCTTTCGTCAAAATTTGCTGCATAGTGGATTTGGAGACACCTATTTGCTGAGCTCGGTGTCGAATTGAGGTGGATGGAGTTTGAGCGACATCATCACGTACAGCTGCGACATTTTCGGTCGATCGACCTGATCGAAGGCGCGTTGTTGTCTTTACATCACTAACAGACCCAGTTTTGGCAAATTTATCCATTAATCTCTTTACAGTTGACTCTTTCCAAATTGATCGCAATTTGCGAATTGTAGCCGCAAAACTTTCACCATTTTGGTAAAACAATTTCTCAATGAGAATGCGTTGTTCATTGGTGTAGCGCTCCATTCTTGCTAACCTCGTAACTTCTACTAGCAAACAATAACAATTGTTCAAATGTCAAACAATGACACTTCGAATGGGGCCAAATTTAAATCTTGCGTTCTTGTTGCGACATCCTTTATATTTCACTATATCTATAGCCTTTAAGATCGAACCAAAAGAATAATTTGGAGATGCGGGGCATCGATCCCCGTACCTCTCACATGCTAAGCGAGCGCTCTACCATCTGAGCTACATCCCCGTGTGGGAGCCTGTTAACCGGTAAAGATACAGCATAAATGAAGCATTTAAATGTGAGCGCAATTGCAATCGTCAAAAGTGTTGGCAGTGAATGTAAAACAATCACGTATGTGACTTAAATATAGCATACAAATCGTTTCCATTAAACGCATTCAATAATGTAATGTATGATCGACACAGCGGACCACACATTGTTCAAACGCGAATGAAAATTGTTTTCGTTTAAAGTTGGAATTTGCGTTTGTCTGCCTACTCTTCTGACGTGAAGTGATTTTCATTAAAATATGCAACATTTTCCGTTTCATAATGAATTGCAGAAAATTTAACTAGATAGTGCTGTTACAGTGCTAAATTTCTTATATTCTAATACTAAATTCAAGAACAAACCAGAAAAATTCTAGACACTAAACTATGAGCCAGCGAAAATCACTAATTTGTGAGGAAAACACGTAAATAATCATGCATTATATATACTCATATATAATCTCCCTATAAACTCTCATCTATAAACTCCCCCCTTCCATCCCGTCCGCCAATTATTCATGCAGTATTTGGAAATATTAATGTCCCAGCTTCCCTTGCCCCCACGATATTCTTTCTTTAGCAGTATTTTATTATTTTCTTCCGCTTCATATTGAAAGCAGCAAAAGCGTGAAAAGGAAACAATATTTGAATTATTATTTTCCTTATTTCACTGGTTAAATATTGAAACGTGTTCTGAATATTTAATAATACGGGAAATGAAATTTATGCACACATTTTCTTGTGTTGTTATGCGGAAAATTAATTGTTTCTTGAAATCAGAAAACAAAATGAACTGAAATTTGTTTTTCTTCATTTTCTGCATTGGTTTTAAGATTAAATTGAAATTATTCGAATATTATTGTAAATATTGGTTTATATACTCGTACACACAAATAATTTAAAAAATTTCGACATTTAGTGGTTTATTAACGGCGAAGTCGCCCATGGGTAGAGATACAAATCCTTGAATGTTTATTTGTTTGCCTGAGGCGGAAAGTAAATTAAATAAGTTATTACCTGGTTTCATAGCGCTGATAGCACTGATACCTGGTTTCACTAATAGTAGACATAACGGCCACCGGAGTTTTGCGGTCATTACCTTCTTTGTTAGAAAAAAAAGTAATCCGCCAAATTTTTAAAAGATTATCTTCTCTCGTATGTATGTTTGTGATGACACCTCATGTGAACCTCGTCCTGATCACAGCAAAAAGATTTTGATAAATGTATGCTAGAAATCGAAAGTTCCACAGGGCATTATAATGCCATACACTTAAAAATAATTTAGTAACAAAATGCAAATAACTGCAGTCTCCTACTTAGGGATTAGGAATTGCGATTGTCGATTAATCGGTAAATTTTCATAGGAGGTACGAAAACTTTGTGCCTGAAATTGATTGAATTCAGTACAGCTACTTAAAAGATGTGAACCTAAGGAAACCTTACAAAACCTCCGTAACCAGCACTTCAACACGCTTAATTTTTGAGGATCGTATGTTTTGAAATTCCAAATAAATGGACAGACGGAAAGCTGGACATATTTTAGTTGACCGACTATAAAGGCCAAGACCAACTGTAACCGATCGACTGTTTAGAATATTACATGAGGCAACCGCATTAGACCTGTAGAAGCTATAAAGCAAATTCCGGGGCTCATTTGTATGATGTACAGAAATTTCAATAAGAAGAATTGCCTAACAGTCGGGTCGATGTTTCTTTAACTTTTGTTTTGGAGCACACATATGAAGAATACTATAAGAGCCGTACCGTAAAATTTAGGGTGCATAATTATAGTTTTCTAAAGGTTTCCACCTAAAAACTATTAAGGAAACATTGACTTTATTCTAAGTCGGACAACTTGTATGGGAGGTACACCAAAAATTGTATCAACGCAATGTACGAGGTGTGATCCAAAAATAAGCGTTATTTTCAATTTTTTCAAAAAGTATTTATTTATTCATCAATAACTATCTTGTTTCCTTCAAAGTAATCCCCCTCAGATATAATACACTTATGCCAGCGTTTTTTCCAATCCTCGAAACACTTCTGAAACGCGCTTTTTGGTATCGCCAACAGTTCCTGTTCGGATTTTTCTTTTATCTCTTCAGTCGTAGCAAAATGCTTTCCTTTCAGCGGTGTCTTCAGAGAGAAGAGGAAGAGGGAAAACGTAAAAGTCAGGTTTCAATGTCATAGCCATACACCCATGATTCGTCACCAATTATGACCTTTTTGAGAAAATCCGGATCGTCGTTGAGGACGTTCAACAGCTCCTGAGCGATGTCCATGGGACGTTGTTTTTGCTCAAAATTTAGCAATTTTGGAACAATCTTCGCTGCCGCGCGTTTCATACCTAAAATATCCGTAAAAATTGCTTGGCATGAGCGTGCTCGGGCGACCAGGACGAGCATCGTCATTGACATTTTCTCGGCCTTCTTTAAACCGGTTATACCACAAAATTTGTGTTCTGCTCATAGTAGACTCGCCAAACGCCACAGTCAACATTTCAAATGTTCTTGTAGATTTAATTTCATTTTTTACACAAAACTTAATACAGTTTCTTTGATCCATTTTTTCGAATACTAAAAAATCGAAGAGCACACTAAAACACTTTTTATCTGTCAAAAACAAACTGACTGTCCAAAATGGCTGTCAACATATTTAACAGACATCTGTAATTTTATTTCCCTTTAAATTTATTTATGTTTTAAAGAGGGTCGTTGAAAAAATCCTATCACCTAACAAATTTAATTTGTGATAATAACATGATTAATTTATAAAAATCTCAGTCTAACTAATAATAGTCTGGACTAATAATAGGGTGTAGAAATTATATTGGTTATTTAAAATTGAGGAGCTCGTTAAGAACCATGCAAAAGAATTATTCGTAACTATCTCGCGCTGCACTTGAAATTTCTTTAACTTTTGACATCAAAACTATTTAAAATACAGTGTTGAGTTGGAGATGCGGGGCATCGATCCCCGTACCTCTCACATGCTAAGCGATCGCTCTACCATCTGAGCTACATCCCCACGAAAAATATGCGTTATGGACTTTGTTTACCTCGAACAACGAAAAACTGCATTACCAACACATTTCTTAAAAGGTCCAATAGTGAATTAAAAAATGTTATCACGTCTGCAATGTAATGCATATTGAATATAAATGTAAGTTGATAATAAAAAAAAAACTATACAGTCGATTTTGTACGTACGTAAAGAGAAGTGATGTAAAATATGTTAGCTATTTTGGTTACCTGCCTTGCCCTGCTACACATTTTATCAACCCAAATTTAGTGGACCAAACGCGTTTGTTTTTTTTCTGCTTAACTGTCAATATGTTCAATACTTTTATAACAAAATTTTATCTGCGAATTATCTGTCTTTAATTTTTCATCATATAAAATCTTCGGAAACCTTTTCCCATGTTCTAAACAAAAAATTCTGTTTTTGGAGATGCGGGGCATCGATCCCCGTACCTCTCACATGCTAAGCGAGCGCTCTACCATCTGAGCTACATCCCCTTGTGCGCATGTTTGAAATATTTGTTGCCTAGATTTCTAAACTACCTAACGAATTGTGCATTTAACCCATGAAAACCGGTTGGTTATTATGGAGGCAATTGGTGCAGAGATTGTGAATATTGTTGATAGTTTAAGGTCATTTTGTTCGCTACAAAAATTGAAGTTTAATACGATTAACAAATTTATTGTACTAATAACAAGATTGGATATTGTTTTGCAAATTTTACGAGGTGTTTGAACACACAAATAAGGTGAATTTTAATTTTTCTCAAAAAATATTTATTTATTCATCAATTTCTATTTTATTTCCTTGAAGGTGGTCCCCCTCAGATGTAATACACTTGTGCTAGCGTTTTTTCCAATACTCTCAGCTGTTCTGATATACACTTTTTGGTATGTCCTTGAGCTCTCTCAGCGATTCGGTTTTTATCTCCTTAATCGTCGCTAAACGCTGTCCTTTCATGGGTCTCTTCAATCTTGGGAACAGGAAAAAGTCGCAGGGGGCCAAATCTGGTGAATACGGTGGCTGAAATATGATAACGGTGTTGTTTTTGGCCAAATAATCTCTCACAAGCAAAGATGAGTGAGCAGGTGCATTATCATGATGCAAAGCCATGACTTTTTTCCACAATTCCGGGCGTGTTTTTCGCATTGCTTCACGCAACGAGCTCATAACTTGAAGGTAATACTCCTTATTTACCATACGACCTTGCGGTAAGAACTCTTGGTGCACTACGTCATGGTAATCGAAGAAAACAGTGAGCAAAACCTTGACATTAGATAGAACTTGGTGTGCTTTTCTTTGCACTTGACTTTGCCGGACTCTTCCATTGGGACGATTGATTGGACGGGCTTTGGTTTCGATGTCGTAACCATACGAGTATACCCATGATTCGTCACCAGTTACGATCCGTTTAAGCAAATCTAGACCATCGTTGACATCATTCAACCATTCCTGAGAGATGTTCATGCGACGTTGTTTTTGGTCAAAATTCAGCAGTTTTGGAACGAACTTCGCTGCCACACGCTTTATGCCCAAAATTTCCGAAAAGATTACATGGCATGAGCCAATCGATATGCCGATATCCTCAGCAACTTCTCTAATTCTGATTCGACGATTCTCCATAACAATTTTCTTCACTTTCTTAACAGAGCGAGCGTCGTCATTCACATCTTCTCGACCTTCTGTACCACTTGTAAACATTTTTTTGCCTCAGAGTACTCCCACCGTGTGACACTGCCAGCATTTCAAGTGTTTTTGAGCACTTAATTCAATTTTTTACACAAAACGTTATGCAACTTTTTTGATCCATGTTTGTCGATAGCAGAAAATCGCCGAACTCGCAAAACACTTATCTTATTAATACCTCTCACAAACAAACTAAACATACTACAGGGTGGCGCAATAGAATATGCATATTTAAGAAATGGATTAAAAAATAAATACAAAAGGTATGGTTAAAATAAATCTAAGGCATTGTAGAGTAATAAACGGAATTTATTTTTTAAAAATAACATAATCTAAATGGTGAACCTCTC